>PVIH01003051.1:127194-145228 GCA_004025045.1 Sigmodon hispidus | reverse complement strand
CTGTAAAACAAGCCCATCAACACTGCACATAGCCTTGTTATTTTTATGTGGAGAGTTAGCCCAGAGAACTAGATCCCCCCCAGGTTTTCTTTTGGAAGGAAAAGAAGCCGTGAATGAAATCACAGTGTTCTGCAGAAAGTGTGTGATCAAGTCTCCCAAATATGTGCCAGGCTAGGATCATGATGGAGTCCAAGGTCAAATGGCCACATCATCCTTAGGTCCTTACCTAATCTCGAAAATTCTGTTTTGGGTAGCTATACACTGAGGTGATAGAACTGGTGTCTCCAAGGATTGTGTTATCTCTGTGTTACCGCCTTCCTTCACAGTAGAACTGAGGTGTAAGGGCCTCGGAAGCCTCAACTGTCCCACTGTTGTAGCGTTGTCGTTGTTTGGAAGCTGACTCTTGCCCTAGAGATTTCTGGCATGGGAGGGAAACATCCTGGTGGAGACTGGTTTGTGTTTGTGTTCTTGGCACCACATGGCTCCTTCAGACAGGTCCTTCTTTATTGTGCGTGGAGCGTCTCTCTGTAAAGCATTGGCTCCTTGTTGCCTGTACGTACACGATGATGCTGTTATCACGACCTCAACACAAACTCTTTTCTTTAGAATTTCCCTGTTTGTATCTAATTCATATCACCAGACTGACAAACCTGACTCTTTAAGAATGAGAACTGTTCATATTAAAGCATTCTGCCTCTAAGGAAAGTGCAATCATTCATCTTTATTTCATGTGCATTGGTGTTCTCCACACCTGTGTGTCTGTGTGAGGGTGCTGGGTCCCTTGGAGCTGGAGTTACAGACAGTTTTGAACTGCACTGAATGTGCTGGGAATTGAACCCAGGTCCTCTGGAGGAGCAGCCAGTCCTCTTAACTGCTGAGACATTGCTTCAACCATATGAGATGATTTTTAAATGAATGTAGCTTTTTCATAAACTTGCTATCTGTTGTAGACAGTTGGAAACCCACCCTAGTCTCACTTCTCAAAGATATTTATTTCCTTTTAGGATTTTTCTTCTATGTTAATATTTCTTTTTAACATTCTGGAGCTCTTAGCCAGGTTCAATGACTCCAGCTTTGTATTTATTTAAAACAAAAATTTCTAAAGTCAATAAGTCTCCATGCCATTACAATTCTTAAGGCTTTTAATGACCCATAGGAGTCCCTAATGGGATTTTGCCCTGATTTATATGATCAGTGCCATGTTGTTGATCCTTTTGTCATATTTTGTCCCTGCCTTCTTTGGAGACTCATGGCGATGTTTGTGTGTCTGTATCTCCCCTGGCCCTCTGCTTTTGAGATAGATTTGGAGGAAGAGTTTAAAGAACAGAATTTTGAAGTTGCTCATTAGATACATAGCCATGAATTGTCTTCCTGAAAGGCCTCAATTCTGCAGTGTTACCACAGCTATGGAGTCTTAGTGTCAGATTTCCACTGTTAGAATGACTTTAATTCTGGGGGAAATTAGCAGAAGGAAAGCTTTATGTTTCCCTGGAAGGCTGAACCCTTAACTTTCCGCATCTTCTCATCTTCACCTTTATGGTGCTACTGTTTCACTGGATCCCAGCTAGTCTTCTTAGATAATACACACAGAACATCTGCTCATCTGCTTTTTATCCACCCCCCAAGTATACTCAGTTTTTGCGGGGCTATTTCAGAGGCCTTGAGTGTGCTGATAATCTCTGTTAATTAGTTTCTGGTGTAATTATTTCTTTCATCTTTTCTTTTTTTTCTTGTTGAGACAGCATGATACTATGTAGCCCAGCCTGGCCTCATATCCTCAATCCTCCTGTCTCTACCTCTAGAGACCTAGGGTCACCGCTCTGTGTTGAGCACTTAAGTTGCAATATTTCTTTTGGAGTCATCTTAGTGGGCAGGGGTATTTATTTGATGCGCTGTGTGAGCTTGGTCAGACCTCCCTATTATGTTATTGGGCAGACACACCCACTTTTCAGAGGCCATTGGCTCCTGTGTGAAAGATGTACCCATAGTAAATGGGGAGGGTTGGCAGCCCCGCTTGGCTCTCTGCCATCTCTCAGAGCTGGGCCCTGGTGTGCTTTGGGGAAGCGTCTCTGGCAGATCCTGGCTAGCTAGTGTTTCCTGACATTTGTTTCCCAGAGTGTTTAATAAGGTTACTGGAAAAAAAGATTCTCTCTTAAAATAGGTTTAGCAAGCTCTGGGTCTCTCACTGGGTCTTGGCTCTGCGAGGGATGTCAGGCCCTTTGTAGAGGAGGGGTTGCTGAGGGCTACTTAGCATAAAGGGACAAGATGGGAACGTTCTTTGTAAAGCTGATTCGGTTTCAGCACCTGCTCTGTTTACTGAACACAGGAGCCTGTTTTAAATTAACACGGGTCTTAGAGCTCAGCTCATGTTTTGGGCTGTGTTTATCTTTCTGGTAAATAAAACAAAAGTGTTCTTTTGGCACCCATCCATCCTGCTTGTCATTTCTTGCCTTGCTGATTATTCCATGCTTGGGGCCTGCTTCTCTCTCTAACCAGACTGTAAGTTTCTTGAAGCCAAGGAGCCCTGTGGTCCATTTCTCTGCATGTGGCTTCCTCCCCTCTCACACCACCTTGTTAATTAAACAGAAAACCAGCCTCTGGTAATGACCTGGAGCTAATTTGGTTTGGGCACAGTGTGACTTCATCTGTACCCAGAGTGTTCACAGTATCTCAGTTGGTACAGAGCTGTGCATGTGTCTGCTCTTTTTCTACCTGTTGTGGTAGCATGTTTTTGGAGAGACATAATTTGGGGTTATGATATGGGACAGGGCTTGCCAGTAACTTGAGAACCCATCTGTATATACTCTAGATCACAGCTGACTGTGCCTAATTGCTGTGGCTGCACTTCCATGGAACATAGTTCCAGGAAAACTCCAGAAAATCAGAGTGTGGTGCTTCTGTCTTCTTCTAGTTAGGAAGGGAGTGCTCAGATGGGAAAACCAGGACTTGGTTACGAATGGGAAATGGTTGTATTTTGCTAAAGTTGTGGTGTTTATGGGGTTTCTGGCTGACTTCTTAATGTCTTGCAGGTCACATTTTTTGTCTTCTTCAATGCAGAACAGTGAGTGGGGGACCAGTTCTCTCTACTGTGTGGGTTTGGGAGCTTGAACTCAGATCATCAGTCTTGGTGGCAAGTACCTTTACCTACTGAACAATATTTTTTAGCCCTGTATATTTACTTATTAAAGACATTTACATACAGTGTGTGGGGGATGCCAGAAGAAGATGGTATTACTTACCACACTCATCACTGTATGTCATATTTCCTTGAGACAGGGCCTCTCAGGAAATTTGGAGTTGATCTGGAAGACAGCAAGCCCCAGCCATCCTCCTGCCTTTACTCTCCAAGGCTCTGCAGTGCACATGTGGCCACATCCAGCTTTTTACATGGATATTGGGGAATTTGAATTCAAGTCCTCAGGGTGTATCCAGCAAATGGCTTTTAACTGATGATAGGTCTCCCAGTTCCTTCAGCACATTAATGTAGAAAAAGAAAAGGTAGATTTTATAATTGGATGGAGGAGAGCTAAGGGATGAAAGACAAGCTGGCTCCTGTGTGAGAAGAGTGCTCAGACCTTTGTGGGATAAGATTGCAAGGTTTTGTTCCAGGGAACAGTTACCAATCATTTCCCCAGGTCTGAGTCCAGCCTGCTAGGTTTACCCTCCCTTTAGGTGTCATATGAATTTAAAAATTAGCATGCCCAGACTCAAGCTAGAGATCAGTGTGGTCTTTATCAATAGCTCCTGTCTCAAACTTGTTTTTTTCTTTCCTGCTCCCTCCCTATTTCATCCTCTGAGCCTGTCCTGAGGGCTGACCCCCCCCCCCATGTGTCTGTGAGTCGGACCCATTTTAGCCCCTTGTTATTACTGCCACAGTCTGGTCTTACCTGTCCCTTACTTGTATCTGTTCTTCTTACCTCCCATATTTGTAACTCCCAATCATAATATCCTCAGATCCCTATCGTTGTCCCTACACTAACGCTGGCCTAAATCTCATCTTACGAAAAAGGCCCAGAGCAGCTACAAATAGACACTGGCTCTGCTGCCTGACTGAAAGGTTCATTCTGAGAGTCCAGGGCTCAAAATTGACAGCACCCGGGCCAGTTTAGTCCAGATACCTATTGGGCTTTTTGCTGCCTGGGCACAGGAAGTCTGTGAGACAGACAGTATGGCCAACACCTTGGCTGCAGCCGTCAATGGGAGCCCCATAGCCATGAAGGTGTTGTATGTGAGCCCCTCTTTACTCTGAAACTCCATCTGGCTGCAGGCTCCTGCAACCTCAGGTTGCCCCCAAGCAGCTCCAGACAGCGTGGTGCAATATGTTTTCCAGCCCAGACCCGCTCAGCAGTGGTTAAGTGATGCTGTGTAATGGGGTCTTCAGGGGGCTAAGAGCAATGAGGGTAAAGGCCTCTTGCTCTTCCTGCTCCAAAAGCACAGGCTTCCTGTTGCTCTTCCCCCACCCCCATTGGTATTGGCTGAGTTTGAGGGTGAAGAAGACAGAAAGTGGTGGAGCAGTGCCTGAGAGGAAGGGAGGAAAACAGAGCCCAGCATAGCCTCGGGCCTGGTCTGGCTCTGCAGAGACTGGGTGGATCCATCCCCTTATCTACATCGGTCTTCAGGCCTCACCAGACTTGTTCACTTTCTGTCTCTTTAGATGTTAGTCCCAGCTCAGGGTTGCAAGAGGCTGTAAAGGAAATGTTATTCCCTAGACTTTTGCTACTCAAGGGAGAGCTGGCCTTGCTGGGCGTAGGGACAGAAAATAAAATGCATGTATAAACAAACAGACCCCATAATGAACTGAGAACATGTCTAGGTTTCCTAGGAAACCTTGTTGGAACTCAAGAACAAAAATAGTGTTTTGTTTTGAAACAGAGTTTCATGTAGCCCACTTTAGTCTCAAACTCATTGTGTAGCCGGAGGACCTTGGACCCCTGATCCTCCTTCTCAAGTGCTGAGATTTCAGGTGTGCATGGCCATTATCTGGTTTGTGCAGTACTGGGGATTGAACCTGGGATTTCTTGCATGTTAGACAAGCTTTCTGAGCCACATCCTCAGCTTCTCCAAATAGTTTATTTGGAACAAGGTAGTAGCCTAACCATAGCACAGGACATGAGTGATGTGGAGAATTGCAAGGCATTGTCAGAGGTCAAGACGTACACTAGCCTGGAAGAAGCCAAGTTCCTTTCCAGGGCTTTCAGTTTCTTATTTGTGTTCCCCTCCCGTTTCTGCAAAGTGCAAAGGCAGATGTAGCCTCGGTGAACAGCACATGTGTGCTGTGCTCTCCCTCCAGTCTGGGAACCAATGGGGACCTTAAAATGGACTCAGTGCTATGTCCCTGCATGGCTTTTCTTCTTGATACCAGTTCTGCGTTCCTCTTATCTGTGGTAGATTTCCCTTGTCCTGCCCATTTGTCTGATGAATTAGAGAGGGAGGGGGCAAACAGACAGTTTGTGCATTTTTATGCAGATAGCCTAAATCTGTGGCTCTTTGCAATTCCTTTCCTGTACTCATATAAGTGCATAGCTGGAGTGGAAGACTGTCATTTGCAGAGGGTTAAAACTGGTGCAGGGAGAATGGCTGGATAGCACAATTTAATCCTATGTACCAGCTCTGGTCCTGGATTATCCCAGGGAGCCAACACCTTAACTAATGGTTTTCTGTTGCTTTGTGGTCAAAGCAATTCTGATAGAGTTATTCACACTTTTAGGTTTATGATATTGATTTAATTTTTTTTTTTTTTTAGTTTTATTCTCTCAAAGTAAAAGTCCTGGGTCATGAACCTGGTCTGCCACTATTGCATAGGGAAGCCCAGGGTGCAGAGCGCCTGTCTCTCAGAACAATTGGTTTGAGCTGGTCTGAGAGTTTCTGTAAGAAGAGGGACAAATTGTGCCTTACATCCCCATGAGTGACTTCAAAAGGGAGGCTTGTGTAGACACAAGAGTTTCTGGGATTTGTTTCTGTGGTCATGGGGAATTTTAAAAATGAACGTTAGGTATTTTCATGAAATTCCTGATTTTATATTTTTAGATTCTCAGACTTTGCTTCTCTGGCTCCCATTCCCATACTCATCAGTGTGTGTGGGGGGGGGGGCGCGACAACTCTTTTTCTTTGTTTCTTGGCAACATTTGCTCGTGTATTTGTTTTCCTATCCCAGGTAATTGGCAGGTGGAGAATTCCATTGTTTTCTCTTTCACTTATTGTGACTAGTTTTCTATCTTAATGGAGGTTTTCTCCATTTTTCATTAAAACAACACATTGTACAAAGGGTAATGCAGTCACAAAACACCCAGACTGTTGTTGGCAGACCCTGGAGCTGAGAGCCCTGCTTGTCCATGCAGGCCTGGTAGTGTCGGCCTGCATCAGCACGCACAGGGATTCTGAGGTCCAGTTTGTCAGGACTCAGAGGTCAAGGGCCTGTGGATGGCTTTGGATCTGCCCAGGTTGAAGTGGGAGAGCAAAGGACAGCATAAGGCTCAGCATTGCATCAGTGCTTTTTGGAGAATGTCAGAAACTGAACTCCCTCCCTGTACTGCCCACAGAAATATCATGTTAAATCTTCTTACTGGTTTTAAGACAGGGTCTTTCTACATTGCCCCTGCTGTCTTGTGCTTACTATGTAGAACATGCTGGCCTTGAACTCAGAGATTCGCCTGCCTCTGCTTCCCAACTGCAGGGTTTAAAGCAGTGCCAGCACGCTCAGCCACCTGTAAATCATCTTCTCAGTCACTACCACCTAAAAGCTGGTGGCTGAAGAAATGACTGTGCTCTAGTTTATTTTCTGGTGTTGTAATAAAACACACTGACTAAAAGCAACTCGGGGCAGAAGCAGCAGATGTATTTCAGCTTACATTCCACATCCCAGTCCATAGAGAAGTTAGGGCAGGAACCCAAAGCAGGAACCTGAAGGCAAGCCTGCTTGCGATTTCCAACAGCATGACCTAGGACCTCACTTCACAGTCAAAAAATACAGCAGGAACTATGGAGGATGTTGCATCAGAACCAGAAATGAAGATGTGCTCAAGAAGGGAAGTTAGGATTTGGAGCTGGGCTCTGGTTCTGCAGTCAGGAGCAACTGGCACAAATCTCCTTTCCAAACCCCAACCCTTCAGTCAAATGTGGCACGATAAGACCGAACAAAAGACAAGTACCGTGTTTCTGCAGCTTTTGATGCCAGTTGGACATTTAGTTTGGAATATTGGATTTATTTTCTTCTATAATAAAAGTGGTTTATGTATCCATTTTGCTGCTTTGTGAGCATGTGATGCTTTTTTTGATTTACTTACCACAATGTAAGTTTATCACATGTGAGGCACAAGCATGAGTCTCAAGCCAGCATCCTTACACAGGAGTCTGTGTGCATGATTTAAAGTCTGCCCTGTGAGCTCATGTGCGTTTGGACATCTGTATGGAATAAGTGAGTGCCAGAGGACATTTGTTGGGGAGAGGCAGGGCAGGCATTGGCTTGGGGAGGTGGCTGGGGCTGTGTGGTGAGGCCTGCAAGGTTAGACTTGGCTATGTGTTCTGCTGTATGGATGCCTGTGTGAAATTTTCTTCACAGGTTTTCAGTTGACAAAGCCTGATTTTTCCCAGCCCAGGCCTTTATATGAAAATTCAGAACGAAAGCCAAATTGAAAGGCTTGCTGAACTTTTGGTCATGTTCATTCCAGAGCCACAGTTACTACAAGATTGCATGGTTATAGGACAGAACACTCTCCTCTCAGTCTCTTTCCTGGTCCTGCTTTCCTAGAAGTCACATGTTTATAGCTCTCCTGGTAACAAGCTTACATCTTGTGTGTTTACATATGTGTGTGGAAACCAAAGGTGAAAGGTCATCCTTAAGCAGTCTCCCTTGTGACTCTCCCCCCCTCCCCCCACACACAAAGTCTCTCACTTTTACTTGGCACTTGATGATTGAGTTAGGCTGGCTAGCCAGTGGTCCCTGAGGATCTTCCCGTTTCTGCCTCCCAGCATTGGGATTATAAGCTGTGCCACCACTCTCAGCTTTCTTATATGGGTCCTGGGGATGAACTCCAAGTTCTTATGCTTTTGCAGCCAGCACTTTACATATTGAGTCATCTCTCCATCCATGACTACATTGTGATGGTTGAACTGACATGAGATGTACATGCCATGGTCCTGCTGGATACCCACCGAACATGTGGCCAGATCTAGGCACTTTCTCCTACTGGATTAGCCCTCATCATACTTTAGGAAGCAGCCATTGCTACTCCTGTTTTAGAGATAAGAAGAGACTATCTCTGGACATGCTACCACACTTGTGTCTGTCTGTCTGTCTACTTTAGGACCCTGAGTCCTGTTGGAGGCAGATTGTTCCTTTGTGATGTGTGAGAAGATGAGGCTTTGTGAGTTCTTAGGGTGAAACACATAGGTAGCAAGCAGCGGAAGGGGCCATGTTACTATGAGCCTGCCATTGATCCCCAGTTATACCCATGTTCACCATGTGGGCTGATGCCTGTAGACTTGTGGGCAAGTTACAAGTGGATAGTAGTCTTTGTGGAGTGTTTTTCTCAGATCTTAAACCATGCAGAGCTGAGAGGATTCACTTCCTGATGGATCTTCTGCAGATGGGAATCCTTGAGTCCTCCTTAGAGTGAGCTCTTCTGCTCTCCTATCACAGTTGATTAGAGAAGCTCAAGATGGAACCTGGTTTCAGTGGGGGCTGTGTTTGGTTGCCCTGTTCTCTGGGACAGATGGTATGATGGCTCTCTCGCTCTTTTTAAAATGAAAACAGACAGCTAAAAGCATACAGAAAAGGAGCAGGGGTGACATAGCATGGATAGTAAGACTTGCCACTCAAAATAATAATCATTAGTCATCTTGTGTTAAACCCCTTATTTTAATAATAAAACCAGTAACTCAGTGGTTAAGGCCATTCTTCGGGAGAAAGTTCATTTCCCAACACCCACACAGGTGAGATGGTTCATAATCACCTGTAGTTCCAGCTCCAGGGGATCCAACACATCCAACCTCAGTGGGTACCTGTTGGAAGCACTTATGCACACACACACACACACACACACACACACACACACACACACCCTCCAAGCTTTGCCCTAACACCTAAATCCCACTACATAAAACCAGACAGCATTGTGCTGCTCCCCAGGCCTTTTTCCCTGAGAACTCCCTTTGTCAGAGCCTCTGTGGTTCAGTGTGTGTGCCTGTACAGTTGCCAAGTGAGTGCACTCAAACCTATGGGGTAGCATAATTAATGTCAGTAGTTTCATATTTCATGGGTTATTCAAATTACTTTCTTTAAAAAATAACCACTGGATTTGAATTTTACCCATGCTGTACTTTTAATTTTCTCCTTTAAGTATTATTATGTAGGATATCAGACTAATTTTCTTAGCTTTACTGATGGCTCCTTAGCTTCTGGTCCTTTTGTTTATTTGTTCTTAAAGAATTGTGTGTTTTAGTGTTCATATTTAAGTATGTTTATCACATTACTGCCTGGTGCTCTGGTGTCCTTGCAGGTCAAAGAGGGCAGCAGATCCCCTGGAACTGGGTTACAGACTGTGTGAGCTGCCTCATGGTTGCTGGGAAATAAAACCCCATTCCTCTATAAGAACATCAAGTGCTCCCAACTCCTAAGAGTTAAGACGCCTGTAAGCCACTCTCCAGTGTTGTAGAGAGATTTCCCGTGCCCGTTTAGGCCTGAAGTTCAGACCTGCCCATGGCAGCTTTTCCCCCCCAAGAAATGAATCAGATACTTATATGAATTTCATCCTGTTTGGCCCATGTCTCAAGCACATTACTAGCTAGCTCTTTCATCTTAATTCAACCCATTTCTAGTATTCTATTTGCCATGTGTCCCAGCCCATGGCTCACCTGCTTTCCTTACATGGTTCTTCCTCTGGGGTCTGATGGACACTGACTGACTCCGCCCTCCTTCTCCATGTCTGTTCTCTGATCCTCCACCCACTTCTACAATGCTCCACATAGGCCAAACCAGTTACTTTATTTACAGCATACAGAGAACATTTCCACCACACTCCAGCCCCTGCTTACAGTCTCTTAAGGTGATGATTTGTGCGGTAACAGTCCTTGGGCAGCTGGGCATGGGCAGTTAGTGAGGCTTTATTCAGGTTGTGTGCCGATGCAGAAGAATAAAGTGAACATCTTTTTTTCCCTGAGTTTTGTGTTGAATCTGTATTTCTAGACTCTTTAGGACAAGACAATAAATGCCTCTACTTTTGTACAAACTACCTTCTACTAGTGTTTGCTCTTTATGATGTGCTTTCTTACCTCATTTGTGTTTCTTTGACTTCTGAGTTTGAATATCACATTATATACTTACAGGTGCACTCACCTTGTTCCTTCATTAAAGGAGTCCAGTTTCCCATGTTGGTTTATAGAAGATCTGTATATAAGTTGGATTCAAGACTGTAAGAGACAGAAATATTTCCTCCTACTCCACATTCCAACTGAACTTTGTGGAATGGATCTTACATCTTACATATCTAGGATATGTAAATCCTAGAGTTTAGTGAATTTGAATACATCAGTATTTTCTGTGTTTTCATTTTATCCGTACTCTCTGTAGCTCCAGAGTTTGCAAATGCTGCAAGAATTCTGTTTTGTTGTTTTCATGGATGCTCGTCTGCATGCCCATGTGCATGTGTTCATGGGCATGTGCATTTACATGTGTGTGGAGGACAGAGGATGGCCCAGGTGTTGTTCTTTATGCACTGTCTTCCTCCTCCTTCCCCCTCCTTCTTTTTGTTCATGACATGGTTTCTCATTGGCCTTGAACTTGCCCTGGTGGCTAGATGGCCATTGAGCTCCTGGACCTACCTGTCTGTCTCCCCAATGGAAAGATTATAAGTATCTTCCACATACCCAGTTTTTTGAATGTGGAGTGTGAGGACTGAACTGAGGTCCTGTGCTTTATGGACTGGCATCTCCGCAGCCTCAGGACTCAGGTTTGGTTGCATACCTGCTATTTTAGCCATGAATGTGGAAGCCACTTTTCTCAGGCATCTAAGCCAAGGGGTGAGTTAGCTTTAAATTATGATTTAAGAATATTAAAAAATATTACAAAAGCCATGGGATGCAGAAGTGTGTCTGGAATTTGGAGTGAAGGGGCAGGAAGTAATGCTGTTACATACTGATTCGGCAGAAGCCCCACCCCGGGCAAAAGTGTTCTGTTTGACTTGATCAGAGTTTCCAACAGCCGCTGTTGAAGTAAGTGTTCATCTCCATGTTTTAGAGATGAGAAAGCCAGGATATAGATAAAGATATATTCGAAGAGGTTCTATTGTTCCGAGGTAAGGGGCGGAGCCAGGGTTCATGCTGAGTCCTCCTCAGTTATCTGGATGCAGCAACATTACCTTCACAAAGATTAACTTGGAATTTAATTTCTGACATCTTTCTAAATCATTAATTTTTTATTTTTGAGTCATGATCTCACTATGCAACACTGGCTAGCATACATGTAGACTAGGCTACCCTTGAACTCTGCAATCTACCTGCCTCTGCTTTTAGAGTGTTGGGGTTACCTCGAATGTTCTAAGTCGTTAATTACAAAACAATTATCGTTTGATTATTTACTTAATTGGTGTGTGAACACATGCATGTAGAGGTCAGATAAAAACCTGTGGCCATCAATTCTCTTCTACCATGTGGAGTTCCCTCTGACTCACACCACTGGCACCACATCAGTGTTATTCTTTGATTTGAATCTACTAGAAAGAGCGATAAGTGCAGAAAGAAGGGTGGAGAAGGGGAAGGGCTGAGACTCTGAAGATCCAGCATCAGGAGCAGGGAGGGCAGCCCAGGAGGAAGAGCGCCCTGGTCCAGGTAACTAAAACATTGAACAAAACCAAAATTACATCATGCTGGTCTGCTGCAGAGTCATCAACCTCCCTGAATTACTGAGGGCGGGGTTCTCTCTCTCTCTCTCTCTCTCTCTCTCTCTCTCCCCCTCTGTGTGTGTGTGTGTGTGTGTGTGTGTGTGTGTGTAGGAGTCAAGAAGTCTGGGAAGTGTTTTTGCCTAAGGAATTACATTCCAGGGGACTCAGAGGATTTAGGTAACCACAAAAGCCATTTATTTCAAGTACACCAAGATTTCTTCTACTTTGATCCTAATCCATAGCATAATTAATAAATGGAAAGTGCTGGAGCATGGGCCTTTTACAACGTGTACTTTTTAAATTGCTTTTGGTCTGACATGATTCATTTGCCACTTGGAAAAGCATCATCACTTCAGGTGGGCAGGCAAGAGCTGCTTCCTGGGGTTTGGGTTCCCACAACCTCTCTGGCTATGCCATCTAGGAAACACAATGGCCAGGAATGAAATGGCTCCTGCTCTAGTGCGCCTTAAGCCCCCAGACCATTTCTTACAGGGTCTGTCTTTCTGTTTGCCTGTCCCCTTCTATCATCGAGGGAGATTGATGCCAGCAGGCTGGTTATTGTGGAGCTAGGCACTGGCTGTCCGAAGGGAAAAGCCCAGTAATAGTGGCCATTCCCCCCCTCACACACACACACTAACGAGGTACCCTTGACACATGGGTTTGAAAGTGTATCAGAAGAGTCTTGTCACTTCATCCTGTTGGAGACAGGCGTGAGATGGGAGGGCAAGACACCCAAACAGCAACTCAAGAAATAACATAGATCAAATGAATAAATTAACAAATAAAACAATAATAATATTTTGACAACTTCCAGTATGTGGCAGCCTCTATATGTAAAAGCTTCCTCACTATGAACCTCAGTTGTTCAATATTATTCCATGAATCTGACATCCAGGGGAGGAACGTAGCCTTTTCATGGATAGAGCTTGAGTGTTTGGCAGTATTAGTGGGGTGGGGGCCCAGGTCTTGTTTCTCGTGCAGTCTGTCAGCTGGGATTGGGTAAAGTAATTTCAGAGAGGGCTTGGAGCTCCTGGGAAGTAAAGCTGGGCAGTGGGTAGAGGGAGCTGGGCCTGGGCTTCTCTGAGGAGCAAATTCACAAGCCAGGTCAGAACTGTGGAAGGTCCAGAGCCCAGATGGCCTCTGCACATGTGTACCAATGTTGCCAGTTATCTTCCAAGAAGAAATTCCCAGCTCCTCTGCCTTTCACTGGGTCATCAGAGCCTCAGGACTGGGGGAAGGTGGTGGCTGTAACTGTTACCCGTCTTTGCTTTGGCTCGGGTTCTATTTTTTGACTAGGGTTGGATAATGATAACTTACGGCTGCTTACAGGGCCTCCTCCTCTAAAAAAGGGAGGGAACGGCTTGTTACATTCAAATATGCCATAAAACTAATACCACCCGATGACAGGAGTTGAGGGGGGTTGGAAGGGTCTGGAGAGGCCTGTTACAGCAGGGATGAATGGAGCTGCACACTCTCATCCTGTCCAAAGCACACAGTGGGAAGATAGCCAAGTGCTGAGGTTGGAGTTGGGGAGATGGAGAAGTAAAGTGTGCAAGCTGGAAACTTGGCTTTATACAGTTTGGGCAGAGTCACTGAGGCAGCGTGGACTTCTTTACTAGGGTACCATGGGGCAGTCTGCCCTGAGCTCCATCACTGGGCTTCCTGGCCAGTTTATGATAAATAGTGTTCCTGTCTCTGATTTAAATAGTGAGGGGATGGAGCGAGGGAGCTGGGGTTCACTTGGCTTTCAAATTGCCAGGAGTCTTATTTCCTGTGAGGAACACAGTGTGTGTGTGTGTATGTGTGTGTGTGTGTGTGTTTGCACTTCATGTATATATGCATGTGTGTATGCCTGTGTGTACACTTGTGTGTGCCTGTTCACTGTTTTGTGGAATGACTAAGCATGCCCCTGTGTATGCACACACACACCTGTGTGTGTGGGGGGGTGTGTCTATGTGAGAGTGTGCACCAGTGTATTTGCACACTCCTGTGCATCTTTCTATAAGTGGCATTGGGCTAATGGGGAAGAGTGTCATATGCAGAGTAAGGGGGCCAAACTTGCATTCCCTAAGATACTGCAGGAATGAAAGCTAGAAATGTTGGTTCTTCAAGCAGGAAGCAGGCTCACTGCTGAGTCTGTTTTCATAGACATAAATGTCTAAACAGGCCCCAAACCAAACCTGCAAAAAAAATCACCGTGCCTTCGCTCATGTTTATTAAGGATTGTGGAGGGGGATCTTTGGGTTGTAGTCAGTAGTACATGAAGCAGTGGCTTGGCCTGGGTGGAAAATAGTGTTCTTTGAACTTAAAGTTTGGGTGTTTTAGGGGCATCTGTGCATTTTGAGATGTTTTCTAACTACCAGAGTTTGAATGTGAAGCTGTCATTGGTACCCGCTCGCCTATACACATTTTAGAGAGTATTTTTGAGTGTCCATAAAAGCACTCTGGCTTTCAAGGCTGGGCCACTTGTCAGGACTCTCCCCCAACCTGCCCCCACCCTTTTTGACCAAACCATGCAAACATTGGTATTCAAAAATATTTTGTTACTTTTCTTGGCAAAGGATTCCAAGAAGAAATTGCAACAGAGTCTCTGAGTTAGGAGGCAACTTTCTGGGGTAAAAGGCGGGGTGCTGGGGAGGGGAAGTTTGAATCAAAAACAGACTCCTGAAGCTTTAAAATAAGTGAAGCGGAGCCCTTGTAGCTGGCAGAGTTGAGTGCTGGTGTGGGTCAGGCTTTACCGTGTGTGGAAAGTGACAGTGTGAGAACTGGGACATAAACAAAAATGTCCTCCCTGGGAGTCTTGTTCACCGGACAATGTCTCAATTGTTTCCTTGCTTTTCAAGGCAGCAGGGGGAGAGTGCAGTGTTAACTGTTTACTGCCCGAGGGGGGCTGAGAAACTGCTTGCAGGGAGGAAAAAGAAAAGAAAATGGCTTTTTAAAAAATTATTAAAAATGTCAATAAATGATAAAACAACAGATTGCTTTATGGACTGTGTGCCATTCACCTCTGTCCTGGGCACTCTTTGGGGTTGTGTGTGAGCCCAAGTGACAGCCTCGCCCTGTTTCTTATATATTCATGTTAGCTTTGCACAGCATAAGCTTTTGGAGATTGCAGCCTGTAGGTAGCTGCTCCCTGGATGAGGGCAGGAAGTAGGATTTCTGATAACAATTTAAATTTTAGATGTCAGCTGGCAAATCCTGTTAGTGTTTATTCTTCCTGAAAACTGTACCCGTGGACTTAGATACCACCATCCCCTAAAAAAAAATCAAGTGGTTGGAATTTTGAAAAACAAAACTAGAGTTTCAGAACTCCCTTATAAAATCACTTAATGATTAAGGAAGGGAGAGAAGTAACTTTGTCTTAGAGAGCTGGAGGCACAAAGGGAGGCCAGCGTTCTATTCACACTTGAACTTCCTTGATTGGGGAAGCAAACAGCACAGCCCGCTGTATCAGCCTTTATCTGGGCAAAGTTCAAAACTCAACTGGTAATTATGTCCTCAGAAGCTTTGAAAGGGCTGTTGTTTCCAAAGCAGAGACCAGACTTACTTCTTCAGGACAGAATGCGCTTGAGTTATTTGTTAGATAAACTCATTTTAATAAATCCGAGTCAGGGGAAAGGTTGGCCATCTTGGAATAGTGACCTCTCTCTGCTTGATGAAGGGCTAACTTCTCTTGGGGGAACTTGAGGCTTTCTCAGTTTAACTTTTCCACAAGGATTTTGCAGGCAGCTAAAGTGAGCCTTGGCATCTGCTTCCTCTCAGACAGGAAGTCACGTCCTTCACCAAAATTACAAGCTATGGCAGAACTCCCTGGCCACACCGAAGAGAGTGTGTTTTTCCCAGAAGACCATGTTTCTAGATGCGGAAGTGTAAATTGGTACACTGTGTGATCACAGAGCCCAAAATACACAGAGAAGAGCTTTGCTGGGAAGAATGTCCCACAGTCAAGGCAGTGCTGTGAGAGGGGACTGTGGCCTGCTGCTGCATGAAGATGAAGCAGTAGGTCCCTTGCCAAGTTGGTGTGTAGGGAAGACCCTACCTCAGCTATTTAGAAAGCTGAGGTCTTAAGGTTGGCAAGTCCATGGTAATAATCTTAGAAGGTCAAGATCTGGGGACTCCATTACAGAGCTTTATTATGCCCCCTACACACACACACACACACACACACACACACACACACACAACGCGCCAATTTATGATTCTGGAACTCAGTCACCCACCTGGCCTTTGCCTGTCACTACCTCTAACCATAGCTTCTTTCAGAGACAGTTCAGTGACTTTCGAGGTATAATTTCCTAAGGCTGGCTACAGTTGAAGTGTGTGGCCAACACGTAGCATGTTCTTCAGTAGCTTCTTCGCTTCTGTATGAACAGAGATTCTCTCACTAAGCCTGGAGCTTGACAATTGGTCCAGACTGCCCAGTCAGCAAGCTCCTGAGAACAACTTGCCTCTGACTCTCCAGCACTATGATAATGGCCAGACCTAGACTTTTTTTTTTTTTTTTTGCATAGTTTCTGGGGTATTTAGCTCATGTCTTAATTTCATGCTTGGATAGCAAGTGCATTATAGACTAAGCCATCTCCCCAGCCCTGGAGGCTTATCACATATGGTCCTTTCACAGGGCTGGTGGACTGTTCTCTCACTTGGCTGGAGTGGGGAGCAATCTGAGAGGTCCTGTGTGTGGATGCCTGGGCATCCTTCCCTATGAAGCGGTCAGTGGATAGACCGTGTCTTGCATTTTCTGTTTCCACTGCATGCTGCCAGTAAAGTGGATTATTTTCTGCCACGACTTATCTCACTTCAGGCTTGATTCCCTCTGGTGTCCAGGTACTAATGAGTGCGTTTGGAACACATGTTGCAGGTATTTTAGCTGGAAAGGCTGGTCGTCAATATTTCACACATTCTCCCTTGGTCAAGACTTTGGAGGAGTGCGAAGGCCTTGTCACCCAGGAAATTTGCTCTTCCATTGAGATGAAAGCGTGGTGAATTAAGTACCTGCTTTCTCTCTCTTTCCCTCCTGACCATTATTGATCTTCCCCTGGAACTGTACAGTTACATTCTGATCTTTTTCTTGACAAAGGGAATTCCCAGTTTGTTAGCTGGCATGCGCGCACAGTAGCTGCTCGGTAGTTAGAAGTTGATGGTGTATGTCCTCTTGAGAGCCCTCATATTTTCAGTCCCTTCTTAAGAGGTGGGAGATATTTCTCAAAGAATCTCTTTGGTGACTGCGAAGTGGAGAGATCTTCAGAAGCACGGAGGCAGCCGCTGCCGTAGCGCACGTCTGTCTCTTGCTGCTGGTGAACGTGACAGCTAGCTTCCTAAACTTTTGCTGGGAAGGAAGAGGCACAGAGTACATGTTTAAAGTTCTGCCATGGTTGGAATGGTTTAGGTGAGAAATTCTGTGACAGCTGAGAAAAACAGTTCTATGGAAATGATGCTGCTGAGAGACCCAGTAGTATTGGTTGCCTTTCTAAGACTTAAGTCCAAAGAACATTGTGAGAGACAGTCCTAGATGTCTCTTACACATACTGTCTTGAAACTGGTGACCTCCCATGTGGATGGACTTCCTCAGAACCTACCTACATCTTACCTTGTCTGTTCCTATATAGTCATAAAACATGTCTACATTAGGTATAAGAAAAGAGACCTTTATGTACCTTCAGTACCCCTTTTCCTAAAATCTTTGGCTTATATTGACCCCTGTAGAAACAGGGATTAACAAGGCATCCAGTCTCCTTTGTTTTCTGGTCAATTTTTTGACAAATGTGGTTCTCCTCTGCAATAGTGCTTTTGTCCTTTTTCACCCTGACCCTAACCCCTATTTGGGGGTAGGGTGGCGAGCAGATAATAGTTTTTAAAAGT
Source organism: Sigmodon hispidus (assembly GCA_004025045.1). Taxonomy (NCBI): domain Eukaryota; kingdom Metazoa; phylum Chordata; class Mammalia; order Rodentia; family Cricetidae; genus Sigmodon; species Sigmodon hispidus. The sequence goes on along the minus strand of PVIH01003051.1, from coordinate 127,490 downwards.
TTAGTTTTTCCAGGCCAGCTTATTTGGTTTTTGACATCTAGGTGATATTCAACCCAATTAAGAGTCCATTAGGTGTTTGTATAAGCCAGGGAAGGAGTTGAACCATGGCCTGGAGGTCAGAGTTTTGTGTTTTGTTATAATCCTCCTGGGGTGTAAGGCCTGTGGGACAATTAGGGGTCTTTAATAAGTGAGGGAGGGTTTCATTTTGAGTTTTTTTTTTTTTTTTTTTTTTTTTTTTTTTTTTTTTTTTTTTTTTTTTTTTTTTTTTTTTTTTTTTTTTTTTTTTTTTTTTTTTT
>PVIH01003051.1:0-127094 GCA_004025045.1 Sigmodon hispidus | reverse complement strand
TTGCAAACTTGAACTTCAGTTCTTCTGCTTTAACAGACCATGCAGACATGACGACCTCTATTGTAGGTTCCTGCCATCTGCCCAGGAGTAGCCTTCCTACCTGGACCCTAACATGATTCTAAAATCATTCTAGAGCATTCCATTTGTCTCTGTATGTCATATCCTTAGCTCTGACAGGCTACTGATTATATTTACAAACTCCTCCTCCTTCTCTTCCTCCTCCTTCTCCTCCTCCTCCTCCTCCTCCTCCAGGGATTGAACCCAGAACCCTCTGCTCATCAGCCAAGTGTTCTGCCCTGCAGATACACTCTGGCCCCTGGTTTCTTGAACAATGAAGTGATGACAATTTTATGGTGTAGTCTGCATTGTTGAGTGGATCTTAGTGACCCTGGGATGGGGGTGTGTGGGGGGGAAGCAGTAGGGAGAATGAAATCTGGAAATAATGCTGGACGAGACACGACTTTGGTTCTGGTATCCAAAGCTATCCAGCCTGTCACCACCACCCCACCCCGCCTCCTTCTGGCTAGCTTCTCTTGAGAGCCCCTGGCTTCACTGACTCTGAACCTCTTCCAAGGGGCCTGCAGGAGAAGAACATAAGGGAAGAGAAAAGAACCAAGAAGTGGTCAGTGGAAGAGTTTTTATTTAAGAAAAGGATGATATGCTAAAAGATTTGGTAACTACCAAACTGAAGGGAAAGTATAGGCAAGAGGGGAGAGCTGGGGCGGGGGGGGGGGGCGAGAAGAACAGGCTTCTGTTGAATGGGCTGGCATGCTTTGTCTCCCAGGCAGGCCTTGGGGTGTCTAATAGACAAACCTAGAGTACTTCTGGGAGGAAGGAAGGTTGTTTCTTGCTACCTGGAAAGGTCATTTTGGGCTTGAAATGGCTGGGATACAGGTAACAGGTTTCCAGTTATTAATTTTTTTTTTTGCTTGAGATTTTTATTCATTCATTCTCTATCATCTCTCCCTCCTTATCTATCTATCTATCTATCTATCTATCTATCTATCTATCTACCTACCTACCTACCTACCTATTTATGTGCTTTGGCTTGGGCTGACTGCAAGAAGCCTAACAATTATCATTTATGAGGGACAGGCCTCCTCCTTGGGGTAGAGGGAGAGGCCAGGCCAGGGCAGGTTTCCAGTTGACTTGTGGCCCTAGATCCATTTTCCGGGCCTACTCTTCGCAGGAGGCTAGTGGACATTTAGCTGCAAGTGGTCGGCTTACACTGCTTCTGTTTTCCTCCTTTGTGCAGGCCAGACTGAAAACTTAATAAATTGTATGAAACCTAAGTAAGCATGGATGTTAGAGAACATTAAATAAATTACATAAGTATGTCTACCTGTAACACTTTTATAAGGTAAATACATGTGGGTTAGTTTACCATAAATGTGCACATGAGCTGAGCTTTATTCTAAAGCCCCCTTGTTGGGGCTCAGCCATCGTGAAGGGGGTGTGGTTCTCAGTTCTTTCCTTCTTCCCTGGCAGGCATCGTCCTGGCCTTGGAAAATTCGATAATGATGCCATAAGTACCCTTGTGTAAAACTTGTTTTTTGTTCCAAAACATTGCCAGTTCATGGCACATAAAACTACCACGATGCTCAGCCAGTTTTCTTTCTCCCCAAATAAGGCAAGCGTTAATGAAGCAGCCTAGGGCCTGGGAAAATATTTGGTCATTCCAAAATTTCTCCTGTTCTTGAGGCAAACTCATAGATTGCTCAGCTCAAGTGTGCCAGTGTCTAGCCAGACATTCAGTAAAACTTGTTTATGACCAGTGTGACTTGAAGCAATCTCCCGTCTGAGTAGCATTCCTGTGTCCACGTGTATGACTGGGAAGCTTCTGGAAAGGAGGCTAGATCATCCCATTCTACAAAGAGTAAAGTTCAATTCGGTTAGTTCAGCCAGGTTCCCTACCTGTCTCTCAGGTCAGGCTTCCAATGGCTGCAGATCCTCTGATACCAAACAGTTAGTGTTAGGGTTAGGGTTAGGGTTAGGGTTTAGGGTTTAGGGTTAGAAGTTAGGGTTAGGGTTAGGGTTAGGGTTAGGGTTAGGGTTAGGGTTAGGGTTTGGATCCCTGTGTGAGGCTTTGTTTTTAGTAAGGTCTGTGTAGATGCTTGTTGCCAGGCAGCAACTTCCAGCCACCCGTGGAAGCAACAGAAAAGCCTGCTTTGAATGTAGAAAATGTAGTTTCTAGTTGAATATATGAAGCATAATAGGCAGTTTGGAAGTCTTTTGGGCAGGACTGAGGATTGAGATAAGATATGGACAGATTTGGTGTAAGTGTTCCTTACAGGTTTTGTTTGGCATAACTTTTTGGGGAGTTGAGTGGGGTGGGTTGGGAATGGAGCTTAGGCTTTGTATATGTTACAAGGGTATTTTGCCATTGGGCTAAGCTGTACTTTTATCCCCAGCCCAGAACTGTACTTTTATCCAGGTTATTGGAAGCGTTGCTTGCTTCTTACTTTGCACAGCTCACACAGTTTGTAATTCCCATTGTCTCGGCTCCTCCGCACCCACCTCTGGCCTTTCGTAGTAAAAATGGAATATGGGGCCTTGGTTTCTTTACCTATAAAACACATGCTAGCCATGACTACAGGGAAGGGCTGCAATGCCCAGTATTTAGTGCTCTGTCTTTGGAAGTGGACGTGCTTGGTCTTCCTCTGGACTTAGTTGTCTCCTTGTGTGTCAGCTCAGGAAGTTGCTGATTGTCCAGTGTGCATATCTGTGAGGTAAAGTAATAATTACCTCTCGTAGGGGCTGCAGTTACCAAAAAGTGCACAGGTCAGGTACTTTTCAAGTGGAGATAGATTCTCTTTCCTTGCATTGCTGCACTGGGTGTTTAGGAGTTTCTGTTCATGAGAGCTTGGCAAATGACAGGTCTTTTGCACAAATACCAGACCAGCATCACCCTCCCTCCATCCTCAGGGTTTCTCTGTATAACAGTTCTGGCTGATTTAGAACTTACTTTGTAGACCAGGCTGGCCTTGAACACAGAGATTCGCCTTCTCTGTCTCCTACATGCTGGGACTAAAGCATGATTAGCCACTAACCGCTAACATCATTCTTACCTGGCCTAGATCACGCATGAAAGCAAAAAACAATGTGAATTCGAGGGGTCTAGAAGGTCTCTCTTCAACACAGTGTTTTCTCAATTCTAATACATCATGAATTGTAATATTTGCCCAGAATAATATATTATCAAGGAGAAAGGAAACATTGTGTTAAATTTGTATGATTAGGCCTAACTGTAGAAATGTAAAAGTAATAAGCCTCGCTGGAACTGAGGCTGTGATGCTCCTGAGGGAGTGACTGAAGTCAGCAGGTTCTTCTAGTTTTCAAAAGGTTCCATACACCCTTTGGTCATTGGAGATTGGGGGCAGAGTCTAATGGACCAGTCTTAAGTTGTATCAAAAGAGTCACAGTAAACCTTGAGTGAGTCCTGAGGAACAGTCAGCAATTGGGATGAGCCCACTGATTGGTTTTGAGAAGTCTATGAACAAAGGCTCTGCAATTCCAAGTTTTCTTATTGCTTTAGAGCACTGGGAAGCATTAGCAGCATGGAATGATGATAAGATTAGATGGATGCTTCTCCATAGGCACACCACTGAAAACACATCCCCTTTCCAGCCTCCCCTCAGCCCATTTCCCCACCGGGAGGAATTGGCTTGCCTATCGGGAAGAGTGATCCCGGCTCATCAATTAACCTTCACAGAAGTATGGTGCATTTGAACATCTACTTGAAGAATGCCCAAAGAGTATGCATTTCTGCTGTGAGTGACTTAGAATAAATCAACAGAATAGCTCTTGGTTATTAACACATTATGTGGATTAGACATATCAATATATATATATTGAGGACCTTGAACTAAATCCACCAGCTAAGAGCCTGTAGGACTGACTCCAGAAGCCCTGGAGTTCTGAGTGTGGATGCTGTCATACAAAGAAATGAACTTCAGACCACTGGCTGGCAGGAGAATTTTCAACCCAAAGTAAATTTTCAAATGTTTGGGCTGTAGCACAAATTTGACTAATGCCAGATTAATTGGATCTTGGTTTCTAAATGTGGGTCAGTTGGAGTTGAAAATGATTTTATTAACAAGAGACCTCCCTGTGACCTCACCCCTACCTATAGCCTCCCCCACCTATATGCCATCCCCTTATATCCCAGGCACTCTGGAAGCTGCTAAGAAGCACTGTATTTTCTGTAAGATTTCATGAGAAGCCATGCTAGGATTTGGTGAAATTGTGTTCGTATTTCACAAAATTTCTTAGTGTAATGAAAGTTAAGTTCTAGGACAGAAGGGAAGTTGGGCTGGGCTCAGACCCTGGAGCCAGAATCCCTGGCAGCCTAGCCTTTAACTTGCCACATGACCTTGGGCAAGTCTTGGCATGCTTTTCATCATGGAAAACATTTTTTTTTTTTAAAGAAAAAAGGGCTACCTTGAATTCTGTTTGTCTGTCTGTCTGTCTGTCTATCATCTATGTATGTATGTATGTATGTATGTATGTATGTATGTATGTATGATCTATCTATCTATCTAATTTAATTTCTTAGAGCCTAGACACTTAGAGACTGTGCTTTCTTTTACTTGTAGGCTCTGCTTACAAAGAGGTAGACAGTGATGTGTAGAACCTCAAAATCTCAGAAGTGCCAAGATTTTATCTTCTCAAGAGTCTTTGAGGACCCTTAAGAACCCTTTTAATTAGGTCCAGATCTTCCTCTGTGACATGTACTACAATTTTATAGATTTCAGTTAGATCCTGGGAAAAAAAGGAGTTTTGTTTTTTGTTTGTTTGTTTTTAGCACTAAGTGCCTTGTTAAATCTGCTGAGGACACGTAGGCCCAAGAGACTGTCTATCTTGTGTGGGAGCACTGGTTTGGCACATCTGCCTTGGTGTAACCACTCTGCATATAAAAGGCTTTCTACCACCATTCAGCCTCTTCATGGTTTTGCTTTCTGTAAGTACCTACCCAGGTGTTCTTAGACTGATCATAGTTAACTAATGATGGGTAACCCACTAGGAGCCCTCTGAGTCATCTGGGCTGCTGGAAATGGGAGCAGCTTTCTGAAGAGCAAGTGCTCTTAGCGGGGTTGGGGTGGGGGGGCGGTGAGCTATTAGGAGGCTGCACAAGAGTTGGGGATTTGACCCTCTGACATGGCATGAGACCTCTCAGAGCACAGACAGGAACTGAACCTCTGCTAGATGTTAGTGGTGGGAGGCCTGGGCATCTGGAGCTCAGCCTGTTTGGAGGGCCACTCATGGTGCTGACACCAATGTTTTGTGCCCCACCCTGATTTCCCATGGCCCTTCCTGTTCCCTGCCTGCAGGTTTGCTCTGTCCTCCCTCCTGGTCCCTCCATACTTTGTACTCACACTCCACCTCGGTCCTTTCCACTGTATGTGTGCCCGGTCCCTAGCTATCGCTTTACCTTGGGCTCACAGGTCTTTTTGTTTCTAGACAAACAAACAAGGCAAGAATATAGCCCTTTAGTTCTTCATTCCAGATGGAGGTGGTGGTACTTGTCTGTGACTGTGCTATCAGCTACTGTCCAGGCTTGGATAACTTCCAGTTACTTTGAGTTCTATCACATGCTTTTGACAGGAAGTTGCCTATTTCTCGGGGCTCCAGAATTGAGCCACTTCAAAAGCAGGTGGGGAGAGTAGGTGAAGAGGGCAGTAGGAATATCTCGTTTTTTCCTAGCTTTACGGGCAAGTGTGTTGGTGACACAGGACTGTTTGCCACCTGCTTGCTTAAGTCAGAGATGCCTTCCAGAAGAACAGGAAGAGCTATTGTATTTGGAGAGAATGGGGAGACCTTCAAGAAATTAGTTGAGGGCTGGTGTGTACTCAGTCCCTCCCGGTGGAAATTCTAGTGGCTGTCAGCGTTGACTTCAGCAGTTTTCTTTCTATCTGACCATTAACACTAGGGTTCATCACCCAGGTGAGGATCTCTTACCAAAGCCAATCTTCCAAACAGCAGGACAATGGGACTCAAGTGACAATCCTCCCAGTTTGAGAGAGCTCTCTATTTGTGAATTTCTCAGCAAAGGCTCCGAGTTCAAGTTCTGAAGAAGTAAGATGAGTGTGATATTGCTTTGGTCTTGACAGTTCCACACAGAGAAGCTCTGTTTCTTCATGCGCAGGAGTGAGGGCCAAGAGACACACAGGAGCATTGTCACACAGGGGAGACAGCAGAGGCTGCCTGGTGCTTCCTTACTCAGAGGCTTGCTGACAGAGGGCTTTCTGTGTTAGCAGCTGGCTCCCTTGAGGATCCATGTGTGTCCTGATGAGAAGTGGAAGCTTTGCACCAACTAAGGACTCACTGAGTGCCCTGGGGTCCTCTTATAGGGTGGAGGGTTTTAGAAGAAATCGTAGGTTAGTATTAGCTAGTAGACTGAACCTACCAAAGCTGTGGGCTAGAGAGGAAGCTAAGTGTTTCGTAATAATCTTCGTCTGTCTGAATGTGTCGTTTAAACCTGAAACTCATGCAGGGACACTGGTGACAGATGTGTCAGAGACTTGGAAAAGATTAAGGAGGAGAGCGAGCTCATATAGATAGGGTAGTCATGAGTTTGAGGATAGGCTAGAATGCTTAGCATGCTCCAGGCCAGTTTGAACTACAAAGTAAAACCCTGCCTTCTAAAAAAACGTCCAGTTCTTCTACAACTCTGATAAGCAACTGTTGGGAATGAGGTGAGAGGTGTTTCCTTAGGAACACTGAAGTATCATTTCTTAGGTGGGGGATGACATCTGACTGGTGAGAATTCTCTCTCAGACTTCAGCTTCAGGTGGGAGCTGGGGAGTGTGTGTGGGGTCATTCTGTTGTGAGATAGAAGTTGGTAGAACTCAGCTGTCACCTTGCTTCAGCGAAAGTTCCAGAGTAGGTTACTCTTTGACCTTGCTTAGCATGATGCCATTTTGTCTCAAGTCATGGTGGAGGCCCAGAGGGGTAGGTCATGGGAGAAGATGGGGCTTCTGTTGGGTCATGTGACAGGAGATGTGGGTGATCTTGCTGAGAGGATTAGTATCCAGTTAGGTTACTTTGGTTAGCAATCAGTTTGTTTTGCATTTACTAGGGATGTGATGTTCTTAGTCCTGTATTTGCTGTCTTCCACTATTGATGTTTCCTTTTCCCTCTCACATATTGTGACCTAAGAACTTCAAGGACCACCACCCTCCTGTCACATCTGTCACGAGTTTTGAGTTTCCTGGCTGTTTTACAGAAGAGCTCTACAGGGTGCCAATGTGCTGGACCATGCAGACTCATCTTTACAGCTTCTGTAGTGTTGCTTGTGTGTGGGTGTGTGCGCACGCATACGCGCATGCAACTGTGCATGTGTGTTTGTTCATGTGCTGCATATGTGTGTGTGTGTGGTAAACTTAATGTTTTATTCTCAAGTTAATGTGGGAACATGGAACAAGATGGAAAAATTAAATATAAGACAAATACCTAGGAATATTAGTTTGTGCTTACAACAGATTGTACCAGATTTCCATGAGAGGCAGTCATTTTAATTCTTCAGTTAGGCATATAAAATGTTGAATTGTTTTGGGTTTTGTGTTTTAGAAGTTGGTCAAAGTCTCAGTATTAAAAGAGAGGAAGAATGGTCTATTTCTATCTGAATTTCCTATCAGGGAAACCCATCAGGGAGGGTGTTTGAAGAAGACCCGTTAGAACCTGCTGTATGCCAGACACCACACTAGGTTTTTTGTGTGTGTGATGTCTCAGAGTGGACACCTACTATTACCATGTGAGGTGTCTGGGTCTCAAGTACCTGTGTCTCCAGGAGATATTAAAAAGTGACTCAGGCAGGAGAAGGTGAAAGCTGGGGTAGCTAGCTAAACACAGATGCATTCTTGCATTTGCCATACAGTTTACCGAGGTGAAGTGTACAATCTGTAGCCCAGGTGTGTGTGGGAGAAGTGGTGCTCATCGTGAGCACAGTCAGTTTTAGAACTTTCCATCACTTACCCATAAGCCCAAGTGTGTGCTCCCCATTTTCCACGATAACCCCAGTCATGAGTGACAGTTTGTAGAGTCTGTTTCTGTGGACCAGCCTGCTCTGACTGAAATCTGTTGCTCTCACTTAGCAAAGTGAGGGTGTTGATGGATGCCTGACCAGCTGGCCCCTGAGTCCTGGATTTCTGTAAATCTCTGTCTCTTTGCTTTTCTCATCTTGACCTCAGAAGACAGAAAGCCCAAACTGACTTTCTGAGTCAGCCCACAGGATGTCAGAATGAGTGGAGCATTAGCAGGTTAGTACTTCTGCAGTGCTGGGGGGCATTTCTTCCTATGTCTGCTCACACTTACGGACACTCTTACCTCAGGACTCCGGTGGAGCCCAGAATGTGACTCTTGTCTTCCATGATGTTAGAGTAGCATGGAGCGTGCTGATTCGCCTGTGCTGAGACTACCCCAGGGAGTCTGCAGTAAACGTCCCCTGTTTCTGCCTTTATCTTTGCCACTTCCTTCCACAGTGTGCACAGGCTGGGGGGAGGAATCTTACCTTTCCTCTTAGAGCAGCAGCTGTAGGGAATGTTATCAGTGTTGGAACTGGGCACCGGCCCAAATTCTGCTGGTGCCTGAACTGAAACTGAGCTGAGCTGGAGACAGCTGCATGCCTAGCTGCCACCAAGTTCATGGGCCTACACTCAGGGAATTTGTCCTGGTTAGCTTGGCAGGCAGGGGGCCGGGGGAATGTTCATTGGCCCTCTAACGTGAGCATGAGGGGCTGGCTTGGCTGTGGGTGCTTGAGGAAAGTCATGTCTATACAGTGCCCACAGCACCAAAGAGATGCCCATTTTGATATCCTGACTATTTACCATGAATATACTTTTCTAATTATGTACTTTCTGTCACACTAAATACATAAAGGGAGCCAGTACGCCTTGGTTATGCTTGGAAAATTTGCATGAGATATTGAGGTGAGGGCTGTGGAGATGACTCACAGGACAAAGTCCTTACCTCCCAAACATGAGGACCAGAATTTGGGTCTCCAGCACTCATGTAGGTATGGTATCCTACCAGTAACTGCAGCACTGAGGAGACTCAGCCAAGGGGACCCCAGAGCAAGCTGGCTCTAGATTCAAATGAGCCTTGGTATATGAGGGAGAGCAATCAGAAAAGACATCAATGCACGTTGGAACATGCATGTACACATGCATGAATGCTTGACTTCCAAGTCAGGGAGGGGGGAGAAAATGAAGCAATTTGATTTTCTACATATGCCATGGTAGTCATAGTAACAGATATGAGATCTTTTTGGTGTCTAGGTGAAAATGTGAAGTTTAATAAATTCAAGTGTTAGTGCCAAGTAATGAATCTGGCCCCTGAGTTAGACTAGCAACCCTTTAGTAGATCTCTGCTTCTCTCTCTCTCTCTCTCTCTCTCTCTCTCTCTCTCTCTCTCTCTCTCTCTCTCTCTCCCTCTCTCTCTCTCTTTTGAGCCAGGATTTTGCTGTGTAGGCTTGGCTGTCTTGCAACTCACTCTGTTGTCCAGTGTGGCCTCAAGCTCACAGAGATCCACCTGCCTCAGCCTTCTGAGTACCAGGATTAAAGGCGTGCAACACCACTGCCTGGGTGGGTCTCTATTTTTCAAGCAAGCATATTTCCAGTTTTTACTTGTGACCACAGAGACAATTCAGATTCCCTTTCTTCCTGCATCCTAGAGAGAAGGAAAGGGCTACCATGACAACCAGCTCAAACCCGAAAGTCTATGTTCCGGTGATCATGATGGTTTGCATGAGTGAGCAGGGGCCATTCTGACTCTCCCATTTCAACTGTTTCCTCCCCCACCTAGCCTTCACTTCCTAACCTGTTAGCCTGAACATGAGTCACCCTGCCAGTCCAGTTGGCCAGGCCCTCATGCCTGCCGCCCTTCTTGGTGGCCTGGATCATTCCCAGCATCAGTGGCTGGCACAGTGTCCAGAGAGCAAACCCCACCCTGGGAATGATGCTGCTGTGTCAGAACATTTATCTTCCTTGGATTGGAGGCTCTGGAGTTGCATCCTGGGTTTAGGTCTGTGCACCCCACATCTGCTGCTGCTGCTGCTGCTGGTCTTTTTATATACCCTTTCTAGCTGGCCTTTTGCTCCACAGAGGGGTGTGTACCCTTGGCGGTGAGAGGGAGCGTGGCAGCTGACTCATACACCAAAGGTCAACTCAGTGGCCTGTGCCAGCTCTCTTTTTCCCTGGGCATGTACATCGTCTTGGACCTTTTAGACACTTGGCCTGACTTTATGTAGAACATTCTGGATTTATGAGTTAGACTTGGGCTCGGGTTTATTATTTTGTACTTTGGATTTTCCTTTAAGACCAGAGATAAAAATACTATTCTTTTGCCAACTTTGCTACCATCAACCTTGCCTCACTTCCCTCCAGAAATGAGAGAGAGAGAGAGAGAGAGAGAGAGAGAGAGAGAGAGAGAGAGAGGGAGGGAGGGAGGGAGAGAGGGAGAGAGGGAGAGAGGGAGAGAGAGAGAGAGAGAGAGAGAGAGAGAGAGAGAGAGAGAGAGATATTTGGAATGTTGTGGGTTTCAATGAAGCTTAGGCATACCCAGAATCTCTCTCTCCCTGTTTTTATCTGTTGTCTACTGTCCTTACTGTTACTAATCCTGTGGCTTTATACCTTACAATTTACAGTATTAGGGGCACTTAGAGTTGTGGGGATTGAGAGGTGGTTATGGTCTGTTTAGTGTTTGGGTTTTCTGATCTCCATTGACTGTTAGGATTTGAACTTGAAGACTGGAGGCTTGCTGTTGGCTGCTCTATGACCCAAGTCTTTGCTAGCCAGGGTGTGCATCAGCCCTGGATATGTGAACATTTTCAGACCCATGTTCTTGACTCTGTTCAACAGATGACAGCTGGATGCAGTCTGGATTGTTCCAGCTGGACAGGGGCTTCTTTGTAATCTAGTGGATAGATACAGTCCTGTTCTCCCACCCCAGGCCCCAAACACAGAGATGTATCCTCTGGACAACAGCATGGCAGCAGAGGGGCCCCAATTTAATATAAGTGGTTTTTTGGCCACTAAAGAATAAACTGAGCTAGATGCCTTAAACAGAACCAGTTTGCAAATGTGTAAATGTGTGTTTTAAAACTTCAGTACTCCCAACTATGTCATATGTTTAAGAAAATTCAGTGATTTACTGAATATTATTATTTCCTTATTTTGTTGATTTTATCTTAAGACAGGGTTTCACAATCCAGAGTTGGACTCGGAGTTGCTATTTACCTGAGGATAGTCTTGAACCCCCGGTATTGTTGCCTCTATCTCCTGAGTGTTGGCACTCCAGATGTGCGTCACCATGCCCAGCTGGTTTATTGAGTGCACAGATCTGTTTCTTCTGTGCTGTGTTTTGTTTTAATATAATAAGCAAGATGAAGCTCTATTTTCCTTTGTCATAACATTGGATTCCTATTTTCCTATCACTCTTCTTAAGAAGAAGGGACCCAACCCTCAATTATTACTGCTTGCAGACTACTGAAGTTTACCTCACACCCAACAGTATACTGTCAAGGAGCTGGGAGCTGGCTTACTTGGCAAAGTCCTTGCTATACAAAGAGGGGCACCTGACTTTGATCCACAACACCCAAGTGAAAAGCTGGGCATGGTTGTGCACACTCACAACCCTGGAGTTTGGGAAATGGAGATGGGGGCCCTGGAGCACACTGGCCGGCCGGCCTAGCCTAAATGGTGAGACCAGGTTCTAGTGAGAGACTGAAGAGAAGGAAATGGGGGAGGGGAAGCTCTGGAGGAATGGCATCAAGGCTGACCTATGGCTTCCCCACTCGTGTGTAGACACACACACCTTACACACTCATCCACAAATCAAAACAATATATCAAAATTAAAGAATAGTTTTGTGTTATGTTCTGGGATTCACATTTTGCTATGTAATCTCTTCTTAAGAGGGGCCTATGGACAGCACATCATCAGTTTCCTGTCCCTTCCAAGACACTTCTGGGGAAGTAGATGAAAGGTGTAAATTAAAAAAAGCAAGTGTTTGTGGCCCCCACCTTAACCTTCTGTTACGTTAAATGGCTCTGTCGAAGAGGGCTGTCACGGCTTCTGAAAACTTGGGAAAATCCAAGCAAGCTGTGCCATTAGTCACCTTTGGGAGCCCAGGATTTTTGATGTGAAAATTATATGGGCATATCTAATTGGGTGCATTTTCACCCCATAAGATATGTACTAAAGGGGTGACACCCCCCCTTCCCTTCTTTTAAAGCTAAATTGTTTAATCTAAATTTCATACTATTTAGAAGAGTTCCACAGAGTCGGCTGCCATTTTTCAATGTCTTTTGTTTAGTCACACTGTCTGTGTAAGCCAACCACAAACATCTTTAGATACCCAGGAAAAAATGGTGATTTCTCCCTATCTTATGTGGGCGATTGTGAGACCTAGGACCCTCTACTCTTGCCCCATAATTCAGTCTTCTTCCCAATGTCCCCAGAGCCCAGTCAGCGGGGAAGAGACAATCAAACAAATTTTGTGTGTGTGAGCATGCACACACACGTTTGCACTTTCATCTACCTGTGCTTCCTGTAAAATAGGACAAATAATTTTTTTCCTGCCTAATTCTCAGAGTGAGAATTTCCAGTAAAATGTGCTCAGAGTGAAATAGAAAGCACTCCCACAGAGATAAGGTAATGGACAATTAAGTTAATTTAAACCCCAGTGTTAACAACTGATCAGTTTATTCATACACTGTGGAGTTCAGCCATGTAAAGCAGAGCAATGGTTTTAGTGCACTTATGGAGTGTTCAATGGTTACCACAACGTTGGACTCTTATATGCTCTCTCCTGACCAAAATCTTCCCATAAAGTATTTCTGTCAGCTGCTACTCCTGTTTGTCCATTCTTCTGTCTCTAGACAATGTCACTCTTTTTAAGTCTTTGGATATCCACGGAGATTATGCCATCTGTGACCAGAAACTTTGTGACCACGAGGGTATTTCCCTTGGCTCAGTGCTTTCAGGAGTCATGTAGCATCCAGTATCAACCCTTCATCCTTTATCTGACTGAGTAATATTCTATTGTATAGATAGACCATGTTTTAGCTATGAAAAATTTCAAAATTAAAACTGCCACCTAAGTTTATGTTTGCTTGATTCTCATTTTTTTTTCTTTTTTAAAGTTAAGGAATATTAGGGAACAAAAATTTCCAAATCTGTGAGGGGCCGGCCTGTGTATTTCACTAAGTCTGTACCTGAGAGGCTATCTAGGGCAAATGCTGGATGAAACAAGGAAATTTCACTATTCACAGTCTCGAAAGACTCAGGCTTACAATCAGTGACACAGTAACCATTTTTGGCTAGTCCTTTTGTGGGTTGACCAAGGTTAAGATGTTACCTTCAGTGGCTGGAGCACATTCTTGACAGAACATTTCTGTTGTGTCTGTGTTTTCCGCTGGTAATCCTTGTTGATGTTCTAATCAGTCAGCTGGCAGCCAACAGTCTGAGAAGGTGAGGCTGTGTCCAGCCTGGGGAATCTCTTCCTGCTTAGGGGTTTCTTCCTGGTTATTGTTTCAGGCGCTCTTTTGACCCAATGATGAGTTGAAGGCATGGCTATGTTTGTGTTACAAAAGAGGAGCAGAAGAGGTCTGCTTCATTGACATTGCTCTTTGGTTGATTGGCTGAAGGCAGGGTCTCACTTTTTGGTTGATTGGCTGAAGACAAGGTCTCACTTTTGGTTGATTGGCTGAAGGCAAGCAGAGTCTTGCTGGGGTTGGAGTCTGCCTCTGTCAGATGCTTTGATGGCCACCCTCCATGTTGCTGACATTCATGTCTTGTAAATGTATTGTCCACTTATGTTACATATGACACTGGCTTTATTTTACAAAGCACGATGTAGTGGTTCAAAGACAGGCAGTCAGAGGCAGACAGATCTTGGTTGAGTTTGAGGTCAGTCTGGTCTACATAGCAAGTTCTAGGACAATCAAGGCTACATATTGAGACCCTGCCTCAAAAACAAAACAACCACAACAAGATCATAGAGGGTATGCCCAGCATGCCCCAGGCCTTCGGACTACACAAGCCAGGCATGGTAGTCTAGACCTGTAATCCTGGCATGTGGGAGGTAGAGGCAGGAAGGTCAAACCTGTACAGTTCTTTCTTCCTCAGCTCTGTGGTGAGCTTGAGCCTGGGATTCTTAAGATGCTGCCTTAAAGCAACAATAAAAGGTGGAACACTGTCTGATCCTTCTGCACACACACACACACACACAAGCTCAAGTGTGTGCTTGCACATAGTGTCCCCTTCACTAATAAAGATGTGAGTATTTGATTGGAAGGAGTTAGGCCAAGGCTTGGGCTCTACAGATTTTTCTGTGCCAGGATTCCCATTCCTCCTTTCCTGATGGGAATCCCAAATCTCATATGAAAAACAGCTGAATCAGGTAAGGGCTAACCTGAGCAAACAAACCTGCTTTTGGCCATATGCCTATAATCCAAACTGGGTCCACTCAGGAACACCCAACTCCATGGAATAGGCTCATGGATAATAATGGCATTCCCTCCCCCAGTGGTCACATTTTCTTCCAAGGCCACTTTTTGGTGTAAAGTATTATTTTGTAACCAGGGATGCTAACTCATGGTGCTGGTAAGGCTTTCTTACCAACTTGGTAAGATGTACTCATATACTTACGTTTTCGTATAAGATATTGTCATTCAAGATCAATCTTGTTGATGACAATTATTGTGTTCTGAATATATCCATCTTCAGAGTCCTCTGTGGTGATTCCTCTTTTATGGTCTCTAACTTTAAAGTTTCTCAGTTTGACATTTTCATGAAATCAGCTTAATGTCTGTGGTGTGTCTCAACCACCATGATTTGTTTTCATAGACACCTAGAGACTTTAAGTATCATTTTCTCAGAAATAGCTCCTTGTCCATACAACCATTCAGTTATTAGACCACAAAGGATCACTGGGGATGGTGTCATCGGGAAGCATTTAATGGAAAGTAGTACATTATTCCCTAATGGTAATAACTGGTTAGTGGAATGGGATAAGAGGACCCATATTTGGGGTTCCCGTGGTTAACAATATGTGGGTTATTCAAACACTTTCAGGATGGATTTCAGGATTCTTCTAGAAGCCTGTCATTTGCATTTTAAAGCATTTTTTTTTCCTATTGATAGAGGAGAAGAGGATTGCTCAGCAATGCCAGCTTATTTAACAAGGCTATGGAAATACCCTGTGTCAATTGATTCCTAGTCTGTCTGCTCCGTGTCTTCCACTTCTCAGTGCCGTCTTAGGCAGATTACTCTCCCTTTATGAGAACTATTTAGTTTTTAAAGAGAATATTTCCCAGCAGATAGTGCAGGTGCTGAGCAAGTTTTCTTGCCTTATGGTTCATGACTCTCAGGACCATTGACAGCACTCAACTTGCATGTCATGGATAGGCGCATCCCAGAATAGCTGTTAGTGTGGCTCCACACAAACCTGAACTTACTGAAATTGCTCTTCCAGAGGATCCAGGTTCAATTCCCACATGGTGGCTCTAAGACTTGGCACCCTCACATAGACATACATTTAGGCAAAACACCAATGCAAATAAAATAAAAATAAATAAATTAAAAAACACAGTTCTCTGTGTGGATGCTATGGATGACAGCTGTTGCAATGTCAAAAGAGCTTGGCCACATGTAGACATTCCTCCGTGAAGCTACCCTGGGAGGAAGCGCTTCCTCTATCTACAGCAAGTACCATGGCGTTTGCTTTATGAGCTGGACCTGCCAAGTTCTCTGCAGCCTGTAGTTCTTTAAAGCTGATGTCTAAGTTCTTCCACAGTGGGTCATTGCTGAAGAAGGACCTGAGCATGAGGGTTGGGCCTGAGTATGTCCTCCTTGGGCATGGTCGTAGATAGGTGGCATTGCTAAGAACAGGACACTAGGTTCCATATGGGGTAAAGGCTGTGAAAGTGTTAGAGGCTTCACTTCCCATCTGCTTGAGGTTTTGCAGAGACCCCAATCCCTCAAAACACACACACATACACACACACATGCGCACACACATGCACACACTATTATAGAGAGCAGAGAGGAACATGGCATGGGTGTCATCTGGGTCTGGGGTGTGAGACTTGGTATTCTAGCCAAGCCAGGGCTTCTTGGGACTTTGTTGATTCCCACATGCTCTAGCTGCTTTCTCAAGTCTGGGCGAGGCTATGCCTCCCACTTGAGTTTGTCACCTTTTATACTACGAAGGACTTCACCTCCAGGTTTGGTGTTAATAACAGATGAAAGTGTAAAGATACTCCTTTACTCGAAATGACTCTAGTAACCCTTCCTACTTTCTGAACCATCCCAGATTTTTAAAAACAATACAACCTATATAGTACCCTTGTTTTCTTCCTGGTGTATCATGAAATAAATCTTATTTTTGACTTCCTAGAATTTGATAGTTAGATTTGTTTTCCAACAATGGGTGAGGAGAGCAAGCTACCAAAACTTGGTTTTATCCAGGAAAGACCTTTGGGATGATGTCATTGGTTCACACGCTTGTGTCGTCCCTGGCCAGGTAGAACATTTATGGAGCAAAGTTGATGTTTCCTTTTCTCCTTGAGTATGGCTATCTGCCTCCAGATCGATACCTTCTTCTTATGTAATGGCAGTGACCAAAGAGAAGGAAGCATAGGACTTTTGAACTTCCGACCAGACAGCCTCATTGACAGGACACACTCATATGTCCCTGCATGAAACTGAGGGGAGTTACAGAATGATGGGATCATTACGTGTGAAGATTTCTGGGCTCCCACACTTCTGTGGGTGTACATTTATTCCATTTTCACCTTTGCCTCTTCTCTGAGTTAGGGTATGTGAAAGCCCAGGTGGACATTGTTCTCATATCCTTTGACCTTAGAGGCGGTCACTTCATGCCAGTTAATGCCAGTTCTGAGTAGGGTGCTTGGGTGACAGGGGCATGTGCATCTCAAGAGGGAAAGGCTATGTATATGGCCTGGATGTTTGTTCTGACCCTGAGACTCCCTTCTTCATGATTCCATCCTGCCCGACCAGGCATGCACACATATGTACTCACTCACACAAATTCGCATTTTTGGAACATTACAGATGGAAGAACGTCACATGCATTTGCATGTTAATGATAGTACCTGGAATTGGGGATGAACTGAGCTTGTTTTTAATGATAAAAATGATAGCTTGCCTGGAGGCTGGATTACAGTTGTTTCACCTCCACTGTACGTTGTTAGAACAGAGTTCAAATATAATTCGTTTTTATCAAAGTTACCTCATCTTCTGAGGCAAGAATTGTTGATGGCACTTAAAGTCAGATCCATACAACCCATGAAGACCTTCTGCCTCTTCAAAGGTGATGCTTATGTGTGTGGGGGTTGTTTGGTTGGTTGGATGGCTGCTATTATTTTCTATTTCCCTTACTTGGATCCATGTATATATATATATATAGGCGTGTGTATGTATAACAGAGAAATAAGGGTCCCTCCCATTAACTTGTACTACTTTGCTTGTTTTTGTAAACTAGCCCTTGTCAGTGTCTCTGTTCAGTGGATTATTTCTATAAAGATGTAACATTTTCTCAGAGAACCCTGAACAATTGGTTTTTCTCTTCTTACCTCCACACCCCTGCTATATGGTCCTAGACAGGTTTAGGGATCTATAGAGTGATTTTGAGATTTATTCCACCATAAGTTCTGCTTTCCCTTAGAGACTCCTGGGTGGTCTCTCGCCACTTGCAGTGAAAAATGGTACATATTAGGGTTCTGAGGGAGAGAATCAGGAAATGTTGTTTATGGCATAGTAAGTGATTTGGCATCAGGAATTGGTGTACACAGTCAGGCTGAGAGGTCTGAGTGTCTGAGATTGGCACACAGGAGACTCAGGAGCATCGAGGAACACTCCAGCTTAGTCTAAGAGGTAAGGACTGGCAGAGGATGTGGGGTAATGTCTGTCTGAAGCCTGGTGTCTCTATACTTAGGAAGGAGTTCTGTTTTAGCCGTACCCAAAGGCAATTAGGCCAGTGGGATTCTTTCTCCCATCCAGGGGTCCATTTTCTGGTTTCTGCAGGCCTTCATCTGTGGCCAGAAGGGGCCTAGGGAACACAGTGGACTTCACCTAGTCCATCCATCCAGATAGCAAACTCATCCAAGACACAGAAGAATTTTTTTTTTAGTTTTATTTTGTCTTGCTGCCCAAGACAGGGTTTCTCAGTGTAGCCCTGGCTGTCTTGGAACTCAGGCTGTAGATCAGGCTGGCCTCAAACTCAGAGATCCTCCTGCCTCTGCCTCCCCAGTGCTGGGATTAAAGGCATGCACCACCACCACCACCACCCTCATGTGTCAGGGACTGAATTGAGGGCCTTGAACATGTTAGGTATCCAATGAGTTACTTCCCAAGCCAAGAATAATGTTTGAACAAATATCTGGACACCCTGTGCACAGCCCAGTCCAACAAACATGTAAAATTGATTGTAGGCACAGAACTAATAGAAGGTACATATAGTACATGTTGTACATACAATAAAGAGTCTTCATATAAGGAACTGGCTCGCATAGTTATGTAAGCTGGGACTTTTCTGGAGCCAAAAGTAAGGCTTAAGATACCATCCCCCACCCCCTCTCCCCACCTCTGTGCATGCCTGGTAGACTGATTCAGATTCTTCCAACAGTGAATAGCTACTGGCCAATTTCACTCTGATACTATTTTATGCAAAAATGTTTCTGAGCGTTTTAGTATTTTTTAGAGCTTGTTGTTTCATTTCCTTTTGTTTTTTAAAAGTTGTCCAGCTCTTGTTTCTGTACTTCCCATTTGTGTGTGTGTGTGAATATGTGCGTGTTTCCCAGTAAAGTAGTTTGTATATTTTAGCTTTCTGGCCTTCGTTCTATCACATGACTGACAATCATCAGCATCTTATGGAAGGAGGCAGTAAAGTCACAAGGAAGTAAGATATCGGAATATGCAAATGCTGCTGGACTTGGTTGGTGTTTCCTGCCCAGCATGCCATGTTGTTAGGTGCTAGGCAACTAAATCCTCCTCCCCTTCAGGCTGCCTTCCATATTAGCATGCTATGTGCTACAGCCCCCTAATTTTACCTTCCTTCTCTGGAAGACACCCCCTTCAGAAGTCCCCCCAAATCTAGGCAGTGTTTTCAGAAGCCAGGACCACTGCCAAGGCTATGTGACTGCCAGTTTGCCAGGGCTGCCGTGGCTTTGATGGGCATTCTAGAGGACAGACAGCAGGAGCCCGGCAGCTTGCTGCTGCAGAGAGAAGAGGTCTCCAGTGCTTCCAGCTGCAGGACGGGGCCGTTTCTGGGCCTTTGCTCAGTTCTCCACAGAGCAGAGTGTCATCTATTCCTTTTTCTCTCCTGCTTCCCCACTTAATGGTGGACAGTTCCTGAGCTCCGTCTGCGCTGACCAAAGCACTCTGCTCCCAGTTTCTTCTTCTCTTTATCACTAGTGCAAGCTTGTCTGAGAAAATGAACTTGCAAGTCTACAACTGGGAAGTCCAGAAGAAGGAGAGGGGCCTGTGTTTCAAGAGTTTCCCAGAAGCCTTTGCTCTGCCGTCCTCCAAGTTGATGTCACAGACAGATCTTACCTTTGGCCTAGTATCTATGACTTAGTTCTGAGTCGTGCAGGATGGCCACATACTCAGTAAACCTGTCCACACCCGAAGTCAGGAGAGCCATGCACCTTACCTAGGTTAAGCTTCACAGAGTCAGGCTCCTGTCTCCTAAATAATTTAACATTTTATTACTGCAAAACCCAGAAAGGACCATAGACCACAAAACCCAGCTGATTTATCATTTTTAGCACCCGTGAGATTTGCGCTTTTCAAGCCCTTTTGTTCCCTTATAGTCATGTGCGTGGCCAGCTTTCTAAGGCTTCCATGTCATAAAATCTGTAAGGAATTTATAACTCATCATATTCTATGCAAATATTAGAAATGAATATCTCAAAGACTTTAGATAAAGTAGGGATAAGGTGAATTCTGCAAGTTCAAAGCTGTTGATTCATCAAAGAGATGACCACCAAACCTGGCCCTGAAATTTCCTGGATCCTAAGTATGGAAGGAAAAATATCTAGGGTTGTAGGAAAAGGGACGTGTGTGTGTGTGTGTGTGTGTGTGTGTGTGTGTGTGTGTGAGAGAGAGAGAGAGAGAGAGAGAGAGAGAGAGAGAGAGAGGGAGGGAGGGAGGGAGGGGAGAGAGAGCGCACTATAAGAGGATAGGATAGATGGCTGGCGAGGAAGCGTCTATGGAGATAGCAGAGACAGTGTACTTGAAGGCAGCCCTTGTATTGCTCTCATGTTCTTTTCTAAGCTCCTTTCCCCAGTCACTTGCACCTGGGAAACTTGCTTCTGGTTCTTGCTTTGTTGGCTAACAAAGGAAGGAGATAAGCACAAAGCCCTCATGTTGCTGGGATCCTTCCAGAAACAACTAGTGAGTTTACTGTGCTGCCCTTGAAGGCAACACTCAGGTGAGTCAGTGCTGGGGACACAGCCAGAGCTGATCTGGTCTTGCAGATGGGCTCACGCATTGTGCACCTCTCTCCATCTGCCAGTGAGTACTGTGAAGGCCCTGATTCCCAGAGAGCACCATGATAGCAAGTCAGTGTTCTTGTCTGCCCATAGCTGCTGTTCCTGGGCTTCCAGTGCTGGTTGCCCTTCCTCTCCCGGGGAGCTCAGTTTGCTTGGGGATGGTTGTTAGATGAGAAAGCAACCTAGAGCATACAGAAAGATGGTGTCATGATGGCCTTGTAGGCCGCTCCAGGGTTGTGGCTCCCAATCTTTATTTTAATGAGTTGTTTTCCAGAATTATCTGTAGCCATCTGGGCTGGGCAGGTTTACTCATTTCATCTTTTGCAGTGAACATAAAAAAATATCGTTACTCTCTTGCTTCCCTGTCTCCCGTCCATGCTGGGGACAGAGCTCATTGTCAGAACTCTTCTTCCATAGCACCTCTGAGACCCTGGGTTCAACCCCCAGGAACCCCAGCCAGCCAACCAGCAAACTTAAAGAAACAAAGGTATTTGTTCTTTTGAAGTAGCCCTTCTTCACACCACTAAAGTCTACCTCTAAATTCTCTACCTTGTAAATGGAGCTGTAACAAACTCCTGGCCAGGCATGTGGGTCAACACAGCAGTGGTTTGCTGGAGCTGACTGTACAGAGTCCATACTGTCCCTCTCGCTGTGTGACCTTGGGCATGCTCCTTAACGCCTCTGAGTCAGTTTCCTCCTCTGTGAAGTAGGCAGAGCACTCTTACCCTGTCTGCTGGGCATGCGAGTTGATGGAGTACAGCACAGCCCTCCGCGGGGCCTGGATGGAAAGGCAGCTTTGGGACTGGATATTTACTGAGTAGACTTTCTTTCAGCACACTTCCTGAACACATGGGGTGTGCAGCTCTTGATCCATAGAGGGGTCCTGGATGGTGCTATTGTGGCTTCTCTTAGAAGGCTATGATGTAAGGGAACAATGGGGTGTGTGTAAAGACAGGAGCCCCAACAGCTCAAGTAGTGAAAGCAGGCATGCATGAGTGTAAGGCACACATACATGTAACGTGTGTATGATTACAAGGTACAAACACCAGGAAACCCACAAATTTTATTCTAATAGAAGCTTCAGGAAGGTAAGTTAAGAGAGAAGGTACAGCAAGGTGGCTGGTTGCTTAGAGGAAAGAGCAGCCGTGTGCATAAGGGGATGATGTGGTTAGGGCTGGGCATGGTGGGAAGGGATGTAGAAGGAAGGCTTTCTGCAGAAGTTGTGTGTGAGATGTCTTCCAGGGACCCCATGTGCACAGCAGGGGGGTCAGGTGGAGAGTCAAGCTGGAGGCTGTGTGTGCCTGGGTGACGCCCGCCCCTGCCTACAGAAGTTGTGTGTGAGATGTCTTCCAGGGACCCCATGTGCACAGCATGGGGGTCAGGTGGAGAGTCAAGCTGGAGGCTGTGTGTGCCTGGGTGACGCCCGCCCGCCCCTGCCTAGCCTCACTTTGTTCCCTTTCTTCCTGGCAGCAGAGCCCCCTCCCTTGCTGCACTCAGGGACATGCCTGTCAGCAGTTCTACCCCCCCTCAGACTTCACTGTCAGCACGCAAGTCTTCAGGGACATGAAAAGCAGCCACTCCTTACAAAAGGTTGGGGAGCCCTGGTGTCTGGAGGTAGGTCTCGGAGCAGAATGATGGTATGCGATGAGCCAGCCCTGAAATGAAGCCACCCATCCAAAGTTTACCTCACATGAGGGCAGGGCCCATGCATCCACCTCCATCCCTGAATTCTCCTTGGGTCACTTTCATTTCAGGTGCCGTGATGTCTGGCCATGCTGACCATTGATAGGGAAATCATAGCCATAAAATCACCACTTTACAAGAAGAGGGTGGAGGTGGTGTTAGGGCCGATGCATGATGCCCAGCTGGCTCATAAAGGCCACATGACCCAGCATCACACGCAAGAATGCACATTATTCCATCAGACTTGAACCTAGAAAGTAATTTCCTGGGGTTCTTTATGGCTCCTGCTGGAAAGGAAGCTATCCCCTCAACTTAGCCATTGCTACGAGCAATTAGCAGTCTATAGTATAGATTTTCTTTTCAAATTCAGGGTGCTGAGAAATGCCTCCTGCACGATTCCTGGCTAGCAGAGGCAGGCACAGCCCAATGGCTGCTCACAGATGCTGTTCTCCAAGGACAGGAAGCATTGTTAATTTCCTTTAAATAATTCAATGCAATGTCAATACCCCACACGACTCCGTGCTCCGGAGTGACAGCTCTCTTCAAATTAGTAGTCCCAAGAATAAAGAACTTCCAGAACATTCTTTTATCTTCAGGAAAGCAAACATCAATGCAGACTTTCAAAAAAAAAAAATTAAAGTAACTCTTAGATTTAGATAGATGATGATGTTTTGGTTTTTCATGAATATTCACAAGCCAATTAGTGCAGTCTTTTAAAACCAATGATTGTATCCCTACTAGGTGCTGAGTGTATGCTAGAGGCTACTGGATTAGAAAACAAAGTTCCTCTGGTGGGCAGAGTGATCATCTGGAAAGATGGATGATGCATACATCCCTCTAGAGAGGGAAACTGTGGAAGATATCATGTTAAAATCCTTGTTCTACTTAAGAAACAATAAGCAGCTATTTAGGAAAACCAGAGACACATAGAAAAAGATGTAGCACGCACATCACACCCAGACCCTCCTACAACCTGTTGATCATCTTGGTTTTGATGAGTTTCTTTAACATTCATGTTCACAAACTTCAGCAGCATTGATGTGGGGGTTGTACTGATGCAGTTTTGCATTCTCCTCTCACTGGTTGTAAGGACAAGGGATGCTTTCCTTTGTTACAGCCTGTGCTTGTAAGACCCTGTACTGATATTCTTGGAATTCCTGTGCTCTAACCATTACTCCTCATCCAAGAGGGGATAAAGTAGATGGACATTGTAGGGGCTTTTAGCCTCTCCTGCTCTATTGCTTCAGATATGCCTGTCATTGGATTGTACTTACACTCTGACTACCTGGCGCATGCATACAAGCGTGCAAGTGTCTAGCAGGTTCAGTGTGGCAGGGCACTGAGGCTTCACTCTGCAGTGGCTGTGACCTGGTGGAAGTTTTTCTTAGCAGATCATGCTTAGCCAGCTTTTCCTAAGTATAGCAGCTCATTCTGACGCTCAAGGATAAGGCTAGCCCCACGGGCCTGGCAGATAAGGCTAGCCCACCAGGCCTGGAAAAAGGTAACTCATTAACCTTTGGTTGGAGTTGGGACATGGATAAAGGAGAACCAGGTGTCTGTTTGGATATGAGGAAATGGAAACAGAAAGACTGGCTCTCTTCCTTGTAGCTCAAGATTTGCAGGAGCCGATTAGAACCCTGGCGCCAGTGACTTTGAACATTTCTTCTGCTTGTCCCTAGTACAGAAAAACTAAAAGGTACGTTTCCAGATGAAGGATAAGCCCACAGACTGTGAACAGGTCTGTCACAAGGGTGCTGATCTGAGCAGTGCCAAACTACTCTTTGCCTCAGTGTCTCTGTTTCATAGGTAGGTAGTGTACAAAGCCAGTACATGGGAGAGAGTGTGCTCAACAGAGCAGGAGATCCCACAGGCCTGAGCATCTTTGTGATGGACGAGTCATTGATGGTCTGTTCAGCTATGTACGTGCTGCATACTTTCTTTTCATGCTTTTTGTCCTGCATGGGAAATTATGTTTAACATTGCTGGTATTCACTACTTCAGGAATTTTGGCAGAGTGTGAAAATTCCGACCTGTGGTGTGAGCATTCTAGAAATGGCTCCAGGGAGCTAGATGATTGGCAGTCAGCAAGCAGTAAGTCCGCAGTCTGTCATCTCTATTGGCAAGGCTCTCGCTCCTCCTTGATTCAATGCCTGCATGTGTATGAAGCCTGGTAATGGAATACTAGCCAGGCTTGCTCTGCTGGTACCCAGGGAGATCCTTTGACATTTCACACCGACTTCCTGCCGTCCGGGCACTACTGTAAAGGATTGTACTACTGTATTAACTCTTTGGACTTGACAGACACCTTAAGAGACAGCACTGCACACACCCATTCTGCAAATAGAGGTAGAGCCATGGAGCAGCTTAAGGTCACGCAGCTAGAGAATGAGTACCATAAAACGCTGCTAACGGCAGACGTGCTGTTGTTCATGGTTCGATATTTTCTCCACTTTCCAAAAGGTGGGTGTATCTGATCCTGTTTGCCACCCTGCATTCTTTGGAATTGGAGTAAGTCTCTCAGGAGATTTTCACATCGTCTCTGATCAGCACCCATTGTTCTTCTCTTCCCTGTTATTTTGCTGAGCTCCTAACCTTTGCATTCTCCTCCTCTCCGGAATTCAGTAGATAGGTGGATTGAGTAAATATGACTAAGAAAGTCAACACCCACCTGGCAGGCGTGAGTCACTTCTTTCTAGTTACCTATTCACATACATCTTAAAGCTGGCCACACAGACTCACTGCATTGGGGTTGTGAATGTGACAATAATAGGCTGTAACAAAGCATATGTGCTTTAGGATGAGAGGCTTTCCCTGTAATTGCTTAGTCACTGCCACTGAAATCCTTGCAAACAAACCTCTCAAATAGTTCTTTGTCAGAAGCCTTCTCTCATTCCCCATTTCCTTCCTCTTCAGGGGCCTTAGAAACTTTTTCCCGTTGGTGGCTGGCAGCTAGTAGGATGATGCACACTGTCTGTTCAGCTCTTAGTTTTATTTTTGGTTGACTTACCCTCTAGCTAACATTGAACCTGTTTTGACGTTTTTTTAAGATGTGTGTTTTCAGAAAGGGCCAAATTAGGGATGTTCCTTACTCCTTAGCCTCACAACCTACAAATGTAAGGGAAAGACAGTCCAGCTCAGTCTGCAGAGTCAGTGTGGAGACAGGGAGTTGACCAGTTGGAGAGAGGAAATGAAACTGTTCTTAGGTTTATTAGACCACATCCTATAAGTCTGTGGCTTCTTACATGTCTGATTTCTAAAAGGCATGGCAACAGAGCTGGCTTTATTTTTGCTTATTCGTCATTTAAAACAAATAAAGATATTACTTCATTTCCTGAGTTCTTCATTTTTCAGCTTTATATGAAAAATGAGTGCATATATTAGAAGAGATGCTCTGTGTTTGTGTGTGATTTATAAATCTTTGTGTTATAAATCCAGGCTATCAAGCATTCAGCTATCCTCCCCCCAAAAATAAAAGCATAGGTTACCCCCTTAATTAGAAGCAGCCTAAGCAACAATGTCAAATGTACTTCCTAAGGCAAAGTTTGCATTGGATGAACTTCCAGTGTTCCAAAGCTGACCTTCAGAAGTCACAGGTGGGCTCATGTTATGTGTGTTCCCCCACTTGTTTGGGGGCTCTTACATGTGAAAGGCTTCTCTGTGTATGCAGGAGGACTTTTCACTTCTCCTAGAAGTGGAGATGACTTGCCATCACTCCCAAGCAAATGTGACCCTTCTCCGTGTTTCACTGCTATAGGACACTTGGCAGAGACTGGAGAGAGAGATTCTGGAATACTTCATATCGTCCCTCTCCCATGTATGAGCCATGGTTTCCATATACAACTGAGAATTTTTCTATACAAAAACAGGCCAGCGATCACCACTTACCATCCATAGTGGTTTGACAGCGTATAGTCTTGTCATTGTAGTCTTCTAGGCTAGATGAGTACGTAGTCCTCTGTCATTTCTGAAGTCCCATGTAGGTATTTCTCATGCCTCAGTGAGGTCACATCCTAGTATATGGGAGTATGGTGTAGTTCCGACTTACTGGACCCTCACAGATCACAAGAAGGTGACTGTTCCATGTCCTCTGTTTTATTTGTCATTCCTTAGACTGAAAAAGCCCATCACTACGGATATTATTGTTGCTCTGAACACTTGTGTCCTACCTCATGAGCTGGTATACGGGATAAGAGTCTCGCTGTGTAGGACAGCCATCTCATTAATTCACCTGAGGTGGATGGCTGGCTCTTCTGCCCTGTGTGAAGCCTGGGGGTCCAGGTGATCCTGCCAACAGGACAGTCTTCTTAACTCAATCTCTGCCTCCATGTCCCCTTTCTATACTAGTCACATATTTTCTCCACATCCTTGACATAGGTCACTAATATAGAAGACTCAGGCCTCTGTGGCTAACAGTTTGCTTCCTCTTTTATAATTCTTTGAGGTGAGAGATTGGTTTTTCATAAGCTAGATTGCATTAAGAGAAAGTGTAAATCAGCACAAGACCCTCCATTCTTATGGACCCCCAATAAAAACAGTACCTGAGCTCTAATAGCTACCAGTGTCTCTCCCTCTAATCCCTCCCCCTGGTTCTGAGGCCTTCTCTGCTATCAGTCTCTTTAGTGATGGCAGAGAAGCAGACAGTTTGGATTTGGACATAGAGAGAAAACACTTGTACTCTGGAACGAGGCTTTCTTTTATATTTAGGGTGTCACTGTGGTGTGAGCAGGGGAAAGCTCTTGCTTGTCACACCTCCTCCCCTGTGTTCTGTGAACCCCATTTGAGAGGTATTTATTGTCTCAGCAACTAGCTTAGCAAGAGCCCATAAAAGAAGTCTGGTCTCCTCCATCGTCCCTCGTATAAATCTCTCCTGTGCCCTGGCTCTGAAAGGCCACTTTTAGCTCGTTTGCATTAAAAAAAAAATCAGGTGTGTGCTGGGTGTGAGGAGAGGGTGAGTGCAGGAGTATGTGTGTGTGTGTGTGTGTGTGTGTGTGTGTGCACTCATGTGTGTACATGGGTGTGAAGAAGCCAGAAATCATCCTTCTTAGCTGCTTGCCATCTTCCCATCAGGGTTTCCCACTGAGCCTGGCGCTCACTGCTTGCTTCCTGGACAGTGAGCATCAGGAAATCCCTCATTCCTGCCACCTCGGATGTGTAGTGCAGTGATGGACTTTGATATGCGTGCTGAGGATTTGAATTCAAGTCCCCAGGCACATGCTCAAAGCCTTTTCTAAGCCGTTTTCCCCACACATCCACATCTCCTCATTTTGTTTATAGTTTGGGGGTAGTGTGGTAGAAGCCACATGACCCTTGATCAAGTTTTGGTCACCCTGTCCTGATCCACTTCTGGTGGCCTCTGCTTGGGCTGAGAATGAGGAACAAGGCAGCTTTTGTATAGCCAAAGTTTTAAATTCTGTTAAAATCCCTTGGGTGTGTGTCTGTCTGAGCATACGCCTTTCCCTATGTCTGGAGCTAACAGGACAATATTGGCTATCTCCCCCCTACACTCCACTTTACTTTTTAAGAGACAGTCACTTTCTGGTTTGGAACTATCAGGTGATGTTGGCTGTGACATTCCTGTGCTTTCCTTCCTGGGATCACAAGTGTGCACCCCCAAGCTTTGGCTTTTTTATATAGATTTTGGTGATCAAACCCAGGTCTTAATGCTTGTAGGACTTTGCCTGCTGAACTGACTCTTGCCCCAGCTTTTTATTTTGAAGCAGTGCTGATTTAATATTTTTTCTCTCCAAAAGCTTATTTTTAACTATTGATGGCAGTTTCTGGTCCTTCCTATCTCTAGGCCTTCCTGGACACACCGTGCTTTGTCTGTTGCTTCTTAGTTATTAGTGCATCTCCACTGGCCTTTACTGCTTTCTATTGTGAGATGTTCTGGCCTGCACACTAGAGTGCTTTGGGCCACCTTGTGGACTTAGAAGAATTCAGGCTAATGCTGATGGTGACATTGGTGAGGGTGATGTGTTATTACTATCCATAGAGGCAGCTGAGTGAAATGAAGCAATCTTTAGAACATTCTGGAATTACCTGTTATTTTGTCCATGCCAAGATAGGTGATCAGCGTTTGGTCTTGGTGTCTTGGGTGAAGACAGACAATGATCTGTAGGCCTATTGACCTGGTCCTCTCAGGCTGTCTCACTTATCCCATTAGCTAAGATGACAGAAAGAGCTGGGGAGTGTTGCTGTGTCTCCACCCAGGTTCTCCAACAAGCCGGTACGTGCCTGGGAGACTTAGCTGGTGCTTCCCAGCTGTTTCTAGGTTATGCTTTCTAAGGGAGAAATGAAAGGTGGGGGAGTCTATCTATGCCCCTGTCCTCTTGAGAAATAATGAGAGGTGACCTGAAAAGTCCTAGGCTCGGAGTGTCACACTCGAGTGAACCGAAGATGATGCGTTTGGCTAGAGAAGGTAACAGTGATCTTACACATGTAAATGCTTGTGCAATCTCATTCCTGTCTTTGTAATTACTTGGAGACCCGCCATTGCAGTCAACTGAGAAGTATGAGCAGTGACCGAGGCCGGAAGCACACACTGCAGGGAGGGAACAGAGGGCATCCAGAAGAAGTTGTAGCTTTTCTGTCTCTAAAACCCCATTAGAAGCAGGAAATAAGCACAATAGTCATCTTCCGTACACCACTTAACTTTCCATCCCAGCCTGGGGTCTCTCGCTCGGAGAGAGTAAAGAGCTCAAAGAACTCATGAGTTTTAGTTAGCAAGAAAGATGGGTGCTGATGAGCTAAGAAAGACAGCAGGTGTCTGTGGGGGAAGAGATCTTTCAGATGTAAGAATAAACAGCACTTAAAAAATTATCACAAAACCAAGAAATTGTTGCCTAGAGAGGGCCAAACCCAGCCACCCAGGGTTAATATGGGCACGATAAGGAACAAGGTGTGGTGTTCTGTTCTACCTTGGTTCTCCCCTGTCTGTGGAAAGTGGGCACAAAACGACCAGCTGTACTCTGAGTGAGGTTGCCATCTGTCTGATTGGCATCAGGATTTTGGAATGTGATGTTATTTCTATAAACACCCACATAAGACGCGTCTCTCCCCCCCCCCCAATTTAGGTGACAGATTACATGTTAGGACACAGACAGATAAAAGCACTGAATATTTGCTTTAGAAAAATGCAGCAAAAGATTCTCTCATCTTCTGAAGCTAAAAGCTGATGGGGTTAGAATTCCATTAACAAAAATGGCCAACTACAGCTGAAGCCACCGCCATAGTCGGGCCGTGATTGACAAGTGAGTAACAGTCACTTGGATGGGAGTTGGTCAGTGGATGTTATGCTGGACTGGGGTGTTTGTGGGATAGGGGCAGAGTTCTAATCCTAGCTCAGGTCAGCCATAGCAAGGTAGGAGAGAGAGAGCCCTACTTTCTTTCTTTTCTTCTTCCTTTGGACTCTTTCAGCTGGACATTTTCTCAGTGGATTTTCCTTCCATAAAAAAGCAACCATATGTTACTTGACTTTAATAATAAAGCCTGATATTTTACGCAAGTGATGTTGGCTTCACATGTAAGATCCCCATCCCGCTGCCTTAGCTCCTCAACACTGGGAGCACAGGTGTGTGCCCCCTTGCCTGTTCCAATAAGATTCTAAATCAGCGTGAAAGGACACAGTAAGAACATGTGATGTTGGTCCCTGGCTGTGGCTGGTGAGGTCTATTATACAGAGTAATTGAGAGCATGGGTCAGCACTCTGAGTTAACCTTGACCTTGCCAGGAACTGGCAGAGTGACCAAGTGTTCCATACAGAGCCTGGGAAATTTCCTGTTCCTAACTTCATTTGTCAAGAGAGTTGAGTAAGCAGGTGATGTATGTGGAAATTGGCATAAGTGTATCTTTTGATTGGTCCTTATCCCTTGTAAGCCCCAGTAGGGCTTGATAGTAATGCTCTCTGTTTTCATGGACATCTGCCTTTGTGAGGTGGATGCCATATGACTGTAGTCTCAGCCACTTGGAGGCTCAGATTGGAAGGGCATTTGAACTCAAGGAGTTCAAGGCCAGTATTGAGACTAGAACAAGACTCTACTTCTTAAAAATTCTTAAACAGCCACCCGTACTCACTGCTCTCTTCACACGTATTCTTGCTTCTCCTTTACAGCTCCCCCAGGGTGTACACAGATAATCTCTCTACCTTTGGGTATAAAGTAATGGCTCACATTTATGGTGTGCCTCTTTTGTATCCCAGGCTTCGTTTTCAGGTTCCTTTCTGTGTCGTTCTCTTTCTGTCCTCCCAGTCAGTAGCCAGTGTTTATTTTAACAGCAAGAAAACAGTTTTTATTTTATTTTTTAAAATGATTTGTCCCTGGTTCTGCTGAGAGTTATTATTAGGACCTGGAAATTCAAAGCCTAGGGCTTCAGAAGTTTTCCAAGACAGGGTGCCTAGCTTGCCTCTACCCAGATCACTTCTGTCCTGACATGGAAGCTA
This sequence comes from Sigmodon hispidus, assembly GCA_004025045.1. NCBI lineage: Eukaryota > Metazoa > Chordata > Mammalia > Rodentia > Cricetidae > Sigmodon > Sigmodon hispidus. The sequence goes on along the minus strand of PVIH01003051.1, from coordinate 96,459 downwards.
TAAGCAGAGACACACGTGCTCTCCAGAAACTCTGGCTGAGGATGGTTGCGACAGGAGCTTGGGAGAAACAGTCTCTGAGCCGGAAGTTGTTCCAAGTCTCAGCAATTGGCAACATAGAGTTTTGTTTTGTTTCATGTGTGTGGTTTTGTTTTTTAAATAATTAGAAACAGTTCAACTCTTGTTACCACCCACAGTAAAAAAGTTGCTTAGCTCCCACAAATTAAGAGAGAGGGGAAGAATAAGGCCACTTGCGGAATGATGAAAACGAGGTTTAAAGCTGAAAGTATTTTTGAGACAGAGCTTCTTTGGACATGTGACTGTCAGGAGTGGGTGTGGGGTAGAGGTTCTCAGTCTCTAACTCCTTTTTTGCCTAGTTCAGGTTCATGGTGGCTGCTCATGAAGGAAGGGGTTCTAATGCCCAAGATGCCTTTGGGAGGAAACCCACATTTTTCTGTACTTATTAATGGTATGTCTCCTTTGTGGGTGTGTGCATTGAGAGCGTAAAGCCCATATTTGCACAGTGTGTGGTCTTTGTAGGGCTGAGCTCCAGTCCTCTTGGTGGTGGTCCATAAAGAGAAGGATCAGGAAGGGGTGATCTTGGCACAGCCGCAATTGTCCCATTGTATGGGCCAAATCACTGAGGCAGGTTCCTTAGGGCTGTGCTTTTATGATCAATCAGTCACCATCATTGTCCATTAATCACCTCAGGGTCTGTATACATTCATGACTCCGTTTACTAACCCTTCTTAGGGCTGAGACTAACCAGAGTCTTAGCTGAATCTCTCTGGCAAGCCAGATGTGCCATCCACTGGACACCTTTGGCCTATGCCTCCTTTTTGTTCCTCTGAGTGGTCACATGGGCAGAGAGATGACTAACTTCCTCATCCTCCTGGGAGTGGAGGAGCATCTCACTGGAGGATGCTGGGCTCCCTGTGGCACTCGGAGCCATACTGCTTTGATTTCGGTCTGTGATGACTCCTGTGGGGTGGCCTCCCCATGCCATCCTGTCTTGTTTAACTTTATGCTTTGTTGGCAAGCAATGTCTTGATGCTATTCTTCTCATAGCCAGAGGCCAAGATCCCTTGTGGAGCAATGCCTGAGCTTAATAGTTTTCATCTGCCACTAGGGAGGGTATCAAGAAACGGGGCAGGGGTGGGGTAGGGTTGGGGGAGTCTTAGACACCACTCATTCCATCTCCCAGCTTCTCATGTCTTGTTGTTTCCTTTCAGGTCACTGTATTAGGAGAAATTTTCCCCTCTCCGAGTGTGTTGTGTACTATGGTATTGCATATTTGACCTTATAATTGTAGTTCAAAGGACACAGCACCCTGATGGTCTTGCAGATGGTTTACAAACATACATGCCAAAGTCCCCATTAATCTTGACAACACCTGGATTCTTTCTTGGCTATTCCTGGAGTTTGAGCATTCACCTATATGGTAACCTTGAGTGGTCCTATTCTACCCCTCTGGCTGGCTGGCTGGGGGCTTGTTTCCTTGATTAGATTCTTAGGCACACAGAACAATACTGTTTGAGCATGGTAGGTAAGGAATAAAGGCACATAGGAAGGCATGAGCTCATAGGACAAAGGACACCTGTGGATCTTCAAATCCTCGGCTGGACCTCCTCTCCAGTGTGACATAAATCTGGAAGCCCACGTGATGGAGCTTGTTAATTGACAGGGGATTTTTTTTTTAAACTTTATTTATCTATTATTTATTTATTTGCCTTGGTGTTTGCCTGGAACTGGAACTACAGACAGTTGTGAGCTGCCATGTGGGTGCTGGGAATCGAACCCGGGTCCTCTGGAAGAGCAGACGTTGCTCTTAACCGCTGAGCCATCTCTCCAGCCCCCAGAGGGTGCTCTTAACCGCTGAGCCATCTCTCCAGCCCCGACAGGGGATGTTTGTGACAGGGATTGCAGCCCTAGGATGACTGGTCTCTAGTTTATAGGGTGTCATCTAGTTCTCCAGTGCTGGTTGGTACCAGTCTGTCCTGCAGAGAAGGGCCAAGAGCAGAAAAGACCCTTCTGGGAGTCATGGGCTGACTTTAGTTCTTCATTGTCTCCCATGGAGCCTCAGCTCACTCTGAGGCTTTCCCCTCTCTGAGGTGATCACTAGAAGGAATCACTCTTCAGCTTCTAGGAGTTGAAGCTCTGTGAAATCAGACCCTTCACCTGTGTGAATGTCCTTGGTCATGAAGCTGTCAGGGAAAGCTGCACTGAAATGAGCAGGCAAGTTCACTTTCAAAGTTCTGGGAACTGACAGAGCTGCGGCTCTGAACCAAGCCTGGATACCATGAGGTCCATTTCTCTGCCTGTCCAGCTCTACACTTTCTGCAACTACATGTTCCCAGGAGTCCTGCCGAGCCCCCTCTCCAGTCTGGTAGTTTCGGGCTTCATTTCTGTCCTTGCTTCTTTCACACCAAGCCTTTCTCCTTTCCTCTTAGTCCACATTGATCCAGGGCGCATCCTGCCTATCAGGAGCAGTTACACTGGCCTATGCTTCTGAGCATTCTGGCCTCAGACACTCTTAGAAAGCAGAAATGATGTAAGAAGGGACCTGTTTAGATGAGGGTGAGCCGTCTGAGATTTTACTCATAGGTTTTGTAATAACTGCCCTGGTTCATTTAAATAAGATTGTCTCCAGGATTGGAGAAGAAAAGGTTCTTTGGAGAGATGACAGAGCCTGTCCTTGCATAAACAAATAGCAGAGAGGCAGAGAGATGGTGATAAACTGAATGTTACCTAACAGGTTAGGTTTGTGTTCTGGTGGGTATGGGATTTGTTGGGCCTGAACTCCTAGGGAAAGGCAATAAAATAACTCAGACAAGGAAATAGCCTTATCGGAGTGACCTAAAATATACAAAAGTACACAGCACAGGCTTTTGAGTAGCTAACTCCAGCTGGAGTAATTTTAATTTTTCAGTAGTTGGTAGGTTGGAAGAAGTTTGCTGCAGAACCTGGAAATTATAACCAACAATAACCCACATACTCTATCAAGCCTTTCTCTAAGCTTTGGAAACTGAGGCCCAGTGGCTGTATGACTCCGAGGCCACAGAGGTAACAGAGGAACCCAGGACAGCAATCAGCCTCATGTTTGCCTCTCTCTACTTTGCTACTCCTGATTCATGGAAGGGTTCTGTTTGGTTCAGTAGTGTTCATGTTCTGTGCCAAGTTGAAGCTCCTTGAATGAGTGTGTGAGATCCAGAGTGTTCACAATGAATTCACTTATTTCCCTTCTGAAATCATGACTTTTCCTGTACCCTGATCCTGCTTGAACAGGCAGGAAACTCATGGTGTTGATGAGGAATAAAGCAATTAAGAGTTAGGAAGCAGGATCTGGAACTCAAGCTTGAAGAACACTAGAAATCTCACAAGCAATGACTATGCTTTTAGCAATGCTTACCAAAATGGGCCACACACAGTGGCTCGCAGCATTCAGTAAGCCCAGCATTCAGGCAGCTGAGTCAGGACCGTTGCTGTGAGTTTGAGACTACAGGCCATGTCCTAAACATTTATAAGAATATTTGTGTGTTCTTGCTATCTACTTTCTCCAAGGACTGGTGCTTGGGAATTCTTTTAGGGTGTTGCTTTCTGGGATTTTGTTAACCACTCAGAGATGGGGGGGGAGTCGCAGAGGGACAGGTTTCATCCCTGCATTATGTATATGAGGTAGGATGGAGATCACCAAGGATACCATGATGCTGTTGACGAAGTTAGAGATAGTGTAGACCCAGTTAGATGTTTACAGTTTTGCTAAGAAGTCCCTTCTTCTGTGAGAGTCCTGTGTCCTGTAACCAGGAAGCAGGCTGATGCCCCGGCTTGAGTTCAGCAAGTTTGTTTTGACTTGTGGCCCATGAAGAGAGTGAAGCCCTCATTATGTAATGTCAGCTGGGCCCTGCTTGCCAAAGCTGAAGAGTCGGTTGGGAGCAGACTATGTTTAGTATGACTAATCCAGCTTGGCAGGGTAAAGGGGTGGGTGGGTGTTGCTCTGAGACTGAGGGATGATTTGAGCTATTCCAAATATTAGCACTTTGTATGCACTATAGCTGTTCCCAAAGTGACTTAAGTAGCCAGCTAACTACGTCGAGGCCTCATTAATCAACTAGTACAACACTGGCTGTTGACTGATGGAGTCAAGACACCAAAGTATTCTGCTTGCCATCAGGAGAGTTAGGCTTGCAGGTCCTGGGAAATACTTCCTATAGCAGCCTGTGTTGGTCAAGTGTGGCTGGCAGGGGCACTCAGTAATTAAAGCTGGTATACAAAGCCAACACCAGATTCCATAATAAAAGTCGCAGAGAACCCCAATAAAAATGTAAAGTTAAAAAAAACCGTGGCCCACTTTTCTAATAAAGATTCCAGAGTGTAATTGAGACTCCAGTCTCCGACCTTTCCCGTCTTTATTTCGGCGCCTTTTGCTCCTTTGCTCCCTGCCCCCCCCCAGAAAAAAGGTCCCTCTTGGTCCTTCTTACTGGACAAAAGATTCCCATTTTTATGCAGATATCTTTAGTTGGAGGGAAAAATAATCCAGAAGCATGTTTGCACAACCAGCCTTAAACAGCACATTCCCTGCCCCCATCAAGAAAAGGCTGCTCTTTGGAGGGATAGATGCCCTGCCTGAGGTGAGGTGGGGAATCGCTTTTGTCCCTTCGCTGATGAATGGATGTAAAATGTTCACTGAACCTGGAAACACCTCCTTTTGTGCCCGGTGCCCCCCTAACACAGGCTGTTAAACTTGGGGCAATTGCTCATGGTGGGGGATTGAATGGGGCCATTGTGGGCAGAGGGGCTCACACTGAAGCCATTGTGGGCATAGAGATGTCATTGTTTTCCACGTAGTAAGGAGTAGACTCTGGGGACCCCCAGGCATCAGTGTGCCTAGCCAGTGTGCTAACTGCATAACATTTGTAGGTTTGAATCCCCTTCTGCTCCTCCCCCAGCATGTCAGGAAGGCTGGGCAAGTCCTCTTAGACAGGACATGCCATGGTGTGCCCCCTACAGGATGCATGTGGTATTTTACAAACATTGGCTTCTCAGGCTGCTCCTGACCCTGGGTCACAGGTTCTTCTTCTTTTTTTCCTCTTTTGATTCCCAGCCATCATTTCTGCAGGGAGATCACTTATTTTTCAGACATCAGGGAGAAAAGCATTTGTTAAAAATCCTTCTTTCACCTTAGGAATAACACCCTCACTCTTGCTGGTACGGTTTCATTCTGCTTCCCTTTGGCCATATGGCCTTCTGAGGCACTTCTGATCTGAATTGCAGCATTCAGCCTTTGTTTATTTAAAATTCAAAAGGCAGATAGGCTATTGATGGTTTATCTGTATTAATTGCAACACCGTACCTGCCAACTGTCCCTTTAGTTAGGAGGAAATCTACAATCCTTGCCAACAGTTTACATGTGTGCACATATCACTTAACACAGCATGTTCAACAGTGGTAGGAATATTTCATAGCCTTAGAATTAACATGTGTGCATTTTCCACTGAAACTCTATGTTGCAGAGTATTGACTTAAAAGGAGGTAGATACACAGGGTTAGGGGGTCAAGGAGCCAGAAAGTACTTGAGTTCAAACTTTGAGTATTAAGTACTGTGTTGGTTTAGAGGCTTGTGGATATATTCTTGGCAATCTTGGTTTTGCATTCTGTAAAATAGGAACAATAGTTGAGTTAACATCCAGGGCCTGATACAAGATTTAAACTACATGCTTAAGAAAGCCAACCTTGTATTCAGTCTCCTTGCAGAAAGTTGAATAGAGCTTAAGGACGGAAAGTTGAAACTCCTATTCAGCTCATGAGTAACAAATGTAATGCAGAAACACTCATAGTGTCATTTTGCCTGATTGACTGGTCATTTTTAGCATTCTAACTAAACCGTGATTCCAACTGAATGTTTAAAGAAGGTCTTTTCCAAATGGTTCTTGCTTGAAGATGCTGATAAGCCATAATAGAAGCTGCCTTTGTGGTACTTATGCTTCACCAGTGAAGACATGTCGGAACACTGAGCACATTTGCTTTGCCCTTGTTTTGAACAAATAATTCTTGGTATCTTCCTCTGACTTTAGAAGCCCTTCTGTTAGAACAATTAATTTGTGTGGATCTCCACAGTGTCCGAGAGGAGGTGTCTTTAGGTACTAATGACCCTCAACTGTGCTTTTGGGTCCTCCTGCTTTTTTTTTGAGCCGTCCCTGTTAGAATAATTGCCCTTAAAGAAGTGACTTTTAGGAGCTGTGTTTAGAGAGCTTCTACCTTCAGTACCGAGATTCTGCCCTGTATGTCCATCCCCCGCCTTCTCTTCCTTTCTTCTTTTAAGACTCCATATTTCAGTAGTAGTGTCTTTAGGTATAAACTCCTATGTTTTGCATTTATCAAGCATTTAAGCAGTGTTTAATTGGTTCTATGTATTTATAGTTGACATGGCAGTAAGCATGTTTTAAACTTACATACCTCACTGGTTTCACAAATGCTTTTTCTGACAAGCTTGGCTGCCTGGAAATTACAGTGAAAGCAAAGTAGATTCTAATTGCTGGCTCTTGACCCCTGAGCATCTATATATTTTACCTAATTTATAGTTGGGAAAACAGCTAAAAATGTTGTGTATCTATGCCAGCCATTTATAGTTGTTTTAGTTTATAAAGCCTGGAACCAAATGTGGAAATGCCACACAGGCCACACTAAGCCCTGCACCAAAGAGACAAAATCCAAGGGGCTGGACAGGTGGCTCAGTGCTTCTGAGCACTGTTACTCTTACAGAGGACTGGGCACGGACATGGGGCTCACGGTAACTCCAGGTCCAGAGATCTGACACTCTCTTGTGACCTCTGCAGGTACCAGACATGTTTGCAGAACACTTACATAAAATTTTAAAAATCTAAAATAAAATTTTAAGAGACCCAAATTCAAATTAATATTGGTATTTATGAATACTGCCTGAGAGCTGGTAATATTTCTGTCCCAATTGCAGACTAATTTTGCCAAATGAGTGCGCTGCAGGAAAAGGTTGAGGGTTCAGGTGGTAGACTTTGAGACGCAAATGGAGTCTGGTTGTTGACACCGAGTCCCTACCTAGAATCTCTTCTGATCTCCATAGCAGCCCACAGTAGATCATTTGTCAGTATAGTGTAGCATTTAGATTTTTTTCTTATTAAAAGCGATTTAAAACTTGTGTTACCTCCTCAGCATGTTGGTAAAGAGAACTTTTCATTCATGTTTTCCAAGAAACATAACTGGGGGAGCTGAGCTTTGGTTTCTGGTTCTGACATTAGTTGACTTGTGACAACTGACTTTCAAGACCCCAGCCCACGGAGGGCAAGACTGTGTGTGTGTGTGTGTGTGTGTCCTGCCATTGATTTATTGACTTTAGGATGGGAGTCTGGCTGAGTGATTTACTGAACATGTGAACAAACCTGATGGCCTTAGGGGAAGGATGCAAGAGGTGCCTGTGAGTCTAAGGCAGCAGCAGAGGCTTTTCCTCCTCTTTTTCCTCTCCCTCCTCTTCATTTATTAAAATTACCAACCAGCTATCATTAGATCAGTTCTTCCATATTCTCTGAGCTTGTTTGCTTTTCTGTCTGTGACATGGAGTTGCTATCATGTGGGCTTTATTTGGGTATGAGAAATAGTCCCTCCTAAGCTTCCTTGAAGGGATGTGCTAGACAAAAACAAGATGGGTTTGAAAAAAAACAAACCCACAGTCCAGACTGTTCCAAGATGCTTGGTTGCATTCAAAACCAGTTCCCCAGTCAGCTTCAGGCAGGCAATTGCAACATGCTTTCCATCTGGGCCTAATGCGAGTGCATTCCCAACTCCAAGCTGTGGCGGAAAGCCTGGCAGGGCTTAACCTGTGAGAGCCAATGGGCGGTGCTGCTATGGTGGAGGCATGCCATAATTTAATTTTACTTTATTATTCACTGGATGTGCCCGTGTGTGTCACCCTCTGGGTGTATTTACAAGGGTCTTAGGAAAGCAGAGGCTGTCTCATGTGTTGCCTGCTTTGACGCTGTACGTGGATGAGTTCACACATGTACTTGCATGCACATGCACATGCGTTCTTCCTTCCTTGTTATGCAGCATTAACTTGGGTGCTGGGAGACTGCCTGCTCGAGCTAGCCACTGGCCAAGCTCAGAAGGGCCTGCCTTCCTAGGTCTCCTTCCTTCAGTCCAGAACTCCCCCGAGGCATCCTGGGCTTAGGCATGTGTGCTTCTAATTTCTCAAACAACACATGTGCTATAAACAAGCCACCATGCTTACTAAAGTAGAGTGTAAATCAACATGCTGGATTTGGGAACTCTCTTTGGTAGCCTTCCAAAAACTTCATATGACACAGAAAAGTTCAAAGTTCACAAAGACATCATTTGTCCCTTAATGAAAGCTGGGGACTTTCAGTATACCATCACAGCTTCCCACTGTCCCTTGGCTCCTGTTGTGATGGCGATGTGTGGTCTTTCTAGAGAGGTGAGCAGTGATGTATTTTCAGCATCTGAGTCAATATAGGGAGGTGAATTTGGTCAGGGACCACATATTTAGATCCCTCACCTTATTTATTTATTTTTAAAAAGCAGCCTTTCCATTTTAAAGCATTACAGGTATGTTTCTGTCATTGCTGATGTTAGAAATGCCCTCATCCCCTGAAAAACTTGTTAGTTTTGACTCTTGCTTCCCTTGACACGTTACACTTAGCTGGAAGGTGCATTCTCCAGTTTTTGTCAAATTACTATAGTAGGAATTGATTTAAGGCCCCATGAATGACAGAAATCTTTTGGCTCAATAATCAAAACATAAGCCTAAGCCCTGGCCATGCAGATTTTTAAACATCTGTCCTTATGCACAAAAATTATTCTGATAATCAAATTTATGTAGAAATCCCCACAAGCATAATTTCTAACTCACTCAAGCAACTTGGTGTCATTATTAACTCTCCCTTCCCTGGCCTTCATTAAGGGGGTAGTGGCTATGAAGACTTGAGCTCACATGTGGGTATGTTATTACCCAGGACAAGAAGAGAGCTGGCTGGCCGGGCACACTGCTGCTGGGTGGGGTCTCTTCAGGGGGTTCTTTGAGGACAGCCATTTGTCATCTTGAGAAATGATCCTTTGTTCCTATTAGTCTTTGCTCACACTTCTCCTGGTCTCAGAAAAATCTGTGGTTTCTCTTCTTTCCCACCAGCATTTAAAGAAATAATTAATTCTTTTTGTTCCTTATTAGAGATTGATGACATTGTGGGTACTATGAACCCAAGGATTTTTGTTAGCTGACCACATTTAAAACAAAAACAAAAACAAAAACAAAAAAACAAAAACCAAGAGGTAACTAAATCCTCAAGTCAGATACAAATGTAAAAATTGGTTCTTTTAAAATTTGGGTGCAGAGACAGTCACTTATCTTTAAAGTTTCCAAGGATGATTTAACTTTTCAGAACTCATCATGTCGGTTTAGTGTGACTATCAGCTATTAGAGGTCAAATATGGTCTTATGGTTGTTAAAATAGTGATAATGCCATCTCTAATTCTTTGAGTTTTACAAAGGAATTCCTGATGAGCAGTCAGGAATTGCTTCTGCTAACATCTTATTTATTGGCAGTGTGACCGGCTAAGTTCTGTCGGTTAGTATGTTGGTTCTGAGATTGCTGTCTGTCTATCTATCTATCTATCTATCTATCTATCTATCTATCTATCTATCTGTTTGTCTATCTATCTCAGAAATGCTTATCAGTGAGTTACAGATTTGGAGAACAAACATTTGTTGTATATTTTTCAAAATGTATCTGGAGCATCTCATAGAACGTCACACGTGTACTGGCCCTTAGTGCTGTGATTTCTATAGAAAAACATTTTTTGGGGGGTAGATTCTGGGTTATCTGCTTGAACCCTTTTTGCATCAGAGCCCCTGGTTTTGTGGCCCTTCGAGCAGGGAGTCCTCACTTGATGCCTTGCGGGCCTCCTGTAGAAGGCAATGGTGTGTGGTCTTCGGAGAAGGCACGTTATTAGCAAGTCTGTGTTTTCCTCCAGCATGGAGTTTTGTCATTTCTAATGATGACAATCCATCAGTCCACACAGCTCAAAATGAAGATAAATTGAATTAGTAAACGTGAGTTAAATGACTCATTGGTATGTTTAAACTGTGACAATTTCTTGAGAGTAGCCTCACACATTTAGTGGTGTTAATTGTAACGGCATTTCATGGGAACATTTGATTTCATAAGCAAACAGAATACGTTATTAATTGTCAAAAAAAACTATGTCAAGATATGAACTTAGAAAGAATACACATTTAACTGGCTCACTTGGCTTCAGCTTATTAGGATGGAAATTGCTACAAATTTTCTCTCTTCATTCCAGTTGTATGGATTTGTAGCTACATGTGCTAAAATCAGTGGTATATCAAAAATGGAAGCAGAGATAGGTGCCATCGGGTAAATCTTAATAAGTTATTGGAGATTGAAGGGGACTGGACAACAGATGACTCTGGGTGCATCTCAGATGGTGCTCGCAGCAGAACGGACCGAGGCTTAGGAAATGTGCTAGATGCCTGAGTCGCAGAACTCAAGACAGATTAAATGCAAGGCAGATTAAATTAAATTCACATATTTTTGTGAGATATAGGCATGCTGTGTAAACCCTTTTTTTTTTCTTTTTTTTTTGCCAAAAAGCATGTTTTCTCTCATGTCAGAAATGATCACAGGATTCTTTTTAATATTCATTTAAATAGTTCTTAATTGGCTTCAGTGAGTTTAAAGTTCAGTATGAAGGTGAGATCTAAGCTTACTAATTAGATCGAATGCAGTTTGTCTTAAGGAGCAGACTCCATAATTAAAGAATTCTGCATCAAATGTGCATTTGGGGAAAACATTCCTTTTCTCATCCTTTAGGTTTTAAAAAGGATCTCTCCCATTTATCATGAACAGGAATTTTCTTTTACAGAGGATTAAAAAACAAAACAACACAACAAAGGCTCTTGTGTGGCTTCTTTAAAACTGACAATCAGATTTTGAGCCCAAACCTGTCAGTTATTCACCATCTTCCTTCAGGTTATTCTCCATTTTTCTCCAGCCAAGTAGGATTTTGACTCGCCCAGAACGCCAGGCTGAACACAAGTTGTTGTCTTGTGTGTCCTCCTGCGAAGTTGTTTGATGCTGTTGAAATGGAAGGCTGAAGTAGAAGGGGGCACTTAAGCAGTGAAGGGTTTTTCTTTGTAAATAATAGATCAAGAACACTGGATGTGTATCTAATGGAGCTGTGTGCGGCCTCGGTTTCAAGGACAGTGCACGGCTTTAAAAACTGCAACTCCCGGCCATCCAGTCTGCAACCTGTGGTCAGTTTTGTGCCTGTGTGTGTGTGTGTGTGTGTGTGTGTGTGTGTGCCCGTGTGTGCGTGTGTGTGCCCGTGTGTGCGTGTGTGTGTGTGTGTGTGTGTGTGTGTGTGTGTGTGTGTGCGTGCGTGTGTTTTAATGGTTTGTTCAAATGTCATGTTTTATTTCCTAAACCTAAAAAACAGCAAACCTCAAATAGTAGTAAAGTCATTTCTATATATTTATCCAGCTTTAGCTGTCAGCTGCCTTCTGAAATCCTGGAATGGTTTTTTAGGGTCAGGTCCGCTTCACAGAAGTCTTTAAAAGACTGTTTGGCTGTGGTGTGCTTCACCAAGACAGCGAGGCTGCAGAGAGCCGAAGTGAATGCAAAAATCACTTTGGCAAAGCAGCAGAAACATTGGGTTGGTTATATTCACCCACATTCTGTATCTTGACAATTGAATGAATATTTTTAATCTGTTTTTTTCTCCCATTTGGGAGTTCACAAATCTGTTCTTCTGTCTGCTACTTTGATCCTATATTTGAAAGTTGCCTACTTAATACTCTATCAGTGGGTTACTGCACATACCTGCTAAAAGCATCATAAAGCTTTGTGCCCTCGAATATGAAGACACTCTTTCTTGCAGTCTAAATATTATGCATAATTAATATTACCCATACATGTGAGTGTAGATGCATTCTGATATCTTAAATGTTTAGTCTGTCCAGAGTATGATTGAAAAGTAAACATGAAATCATGAAATGCTGGGTGTCAAGTGAGTACCTGTATCAGGAAAACAGAAGTAACAACAGACAGCCTTCAGCTGTTCCTTAGAAGGCTGTTCGTTACTCCAAATTGAGTCATCTCCTTTTCTAAGTGCACACCATCATTGACATGTCCTACCTCCCTTTCTAAAGGGGTAAAAAGTAATTTCCTAAAACAGGCTTCCGAATAAGTAGAGGTCTAGATACATTTTTATTACATACAAAACTATGTGCAGCCAACTGGTGCTCCTGATCATTGAGAAGGAAAGCGTGCATCTTCTCACACAGAAGTGCAAAGTTGGTCCCATTTACATTCTTGTCCCTGAATCATTGATTATTGGTTTTAAAGGAAATTGTGCCGATGAATGGGTGTGTTTTGAGTTTTAACCCTGAAATTCTGGAAGTGCAAAAAGTTAATTTGATCAGCCCAGAAGCTTAGAAGCCCCTCCGAGATGGTGTCTAAAGCATCCTGTTGAGACATTGATTAGGGGATGACTTTTAAATTTTAGTTTTTACAGAAGGTGAGATTGGCCTTACTGTAGATGTACCATGTAATTGCTTTGCAAGGAGAAATGCTTGTCACAAGGCGAAAACAAATAACTTGGGGACAGCACTTCCTTCTTTTAAAATCTTTCATCCCTAAGTATAGCAAATTGTTTCTTTTATTAATTCGGTCCTTACACTATGGCAGTGGTTTGGAGGGAAACATATAATCAGGAGGATGTATGTTTCATCCTGACTTTTTATGTCAGATGCGCTAGCCTAAAATACATCAGTACATTCCTTGAAGGTCTCCGTTCTCTTTCTCTCTCTCTTCTCTCTCCTCTTCCCTTCTCCCTCTCTCTCCCTCCCGTCCTCCCTCCCTCTTCTTCCCGTCCTCCCTCTCTTCCCTCTCAACAAATGCAGCTAATGTAACAGAAATTATAGAAATGGATAAAATGAATTTTCCCCTTTCTCTAATAGTATCTTTTGGTTGGCTAAGAGAGGACAAGGGTATTAGAATATAATTATCTCTATTTCAGGAAAAATGATATAATTTTTCATCTTACCAGTTCTTGGCATTCTTTGTGGCACTCGCTTAGTCAATGCCGGGAAAACGTCGCTGTGACAGCTAATAGATAGCTCTGCCCTCCATTGTTTAGACATTTTTGTCTTTTGTGACACTGAAGGAGATACATGGAAGGGAACAGAAACAACTAAAAAATGTCAAAAGATCAAAAAATCAATGGGCCGCAGGAATGTGATCTGTTTACCAGGGCGGAGCTGCTCTTTCTCTTCAGCCACGAGTCTGTCTGAGATGGTGTCCGGGGCAGCCCCCAAAGTCCAGCCGGCTCCCTCCCTGGGAGACGCCACACTGCACACAAAGTGGGCACATTAGCAGGCTGGCACACCACCTGCCCCTACCTCTCTGTAAATAATAAAATAAAAATAGGACTGTTTCCTAAGTTTATACATACAAAGCAAAGGATTTTGTTTGTTTAATCAGTTACATTTTTTGTTTGTTTGGGTTTTGACACTGTAATGTCTTTACCACCAACCACCCCCTGATTGTCCTTCACTTGGCCCAGCAGATGTGTTCAAAGGTTGACTGATAGTGACCTAATTTTTTTGGTCAGGGGAGAACTCTTAACATATATTTATTTTGATCTTGAAGAAGTTACTGGGAATGAAATGGGTGATCATTTGGAGGATTGTGTGTAAGGGATAAAGAGTGTTTGTTTTTGCCTTGGCCAGTTTGGGCTTGTTAAAAGTTGAGGGAGCCAGTGAGACAGCTGAAATTTTATTTGAATATCTGTTTCCTAGGGAAATAGTCGGGTAGGCAGTAGATGGGCCTTGTTAGTTTTATATGGAAGATACAGTGCCAGTTAATTCCACAAAAACTCTCTTGAATTTGTGGTTATAGACAGTAGTTACCATTTTAATTTTTAAAACTTTTCAACCACTTGGTTATCTGGGGTGGTGTGTGTGTTCACCGACACATTTGCCTTGAGCACAATGACAGACCAAGACAAGGCACCAGCCATTCCAGGGAGCTTGCACTCTGCCAGGGAAGTTTGTTACTAAGTCTTGTAGTTGCTATTTGATAGTAAGGGTGGTCCAGGCTACATATTTTACAAACTTTCTATTAGAGTTGTGGCATGTTATCATAAAACTCAATTGTGATACTTTGTATTACGCTCTGGGATGGAGAGATAGACATAGGATTAAAAAAACAATTTCTAGGCATTTCTAGATGATAAATTTAATTTTCTTTGCTATTTGGAGGTCTTCTTTGAAAATGCAATTGTAATGAACGCATTCAGAACTGGAGAATAGATTTCCCCTTGGCTTCAAATAGTCGACGTTATCAGCCTCTGTCATTCCTTCCTCCCTATTTTCGGGCTGCTAATTGATGTTTTTGATGTCAGCAAGAAAATTGAAGAAAATGTCATGTGTGAACCAGTGCGGAAGTTAATAAGATTGACTTCGTTGACAGAATTTACAATGAGAGCAGAGACCGCATAATGGGACCACAGCGAATTCGTGTGCTCTCTTTGGAGTCACAATTGACACCTCACGCTAGGCCAGTGGTCGATAGGAGAGATGGAACATTTGGGAAAGTTCCTAATCTCATTTTTCCCCCTTACCTTTTGGTCTCCGATGGTTTTTTAGTTTCTCTAGCAGCTGCTTTTCCAGGGAGCTGTTGCTGCCGACCACGCCAGGCCCTTAGTTCAGGCTCCTGGTGCCCCCAACAATGCTTATTTCTTATGCTGTTTTGAGTTTGAAAGCAAAGTAGTCTTAGAAAGGTTAGATTAAGATGTGTCTTAGAGAAAGATATACTAATATCGGTCAGGGTCATTGTAGATGCTCCAGTTATGTGCAAGAATAGCCCAAACGCAAATCCTCCCCTGAATAAAAAGATCCTGTTGGTAGTAAGATCAGTCCTTGAGCATAACAGAAGGCAGAAAAAGAATAAAGTTCTGAGCCACATGGCTCTGCCCTGGGTTGGGGGAAGGTGGGGCATTTTGGCCATGATGTCCCTTAAGGTTTTACTTTTATTATTATTTATCAAGGTTTCAATATAATAGTTTTATTTCTTAGGAGAGTGACAAAGTTTATTGGAGCTGTATGTATAATTATGGATTGGATTAGTTGAGTTTGGTTCAGTGCATCTGATTATCTTCTGGCCTTCAGGGAAAAGCGCTAAAACCCTAATATGTCCAGTACCCCCAAGCGGTCTCTTTTTGAAGGCGCCGCACAAAATGTGGTCTCGACCAGCGCTCGGCCTCCAAGGATCTTCAGTGAGAGACATTATTCTTGGAATATCCAATTAATTCCACGGGCAGTGATCAGTTAGCGCTTCTTCCTCCTTTTTCGCCATTTGAAATGCTAACACAATGAATATTTTCTCATTGGTCTGTGTCCCTCGGCTAAGCTGTTGCCGCGGGCTGAGAATTTCATCGACTGATGAGACCAGAGGCCCCGCCAATAAAAGGTTACAGTACGTGATTTGCATGCCAAGTGGGGTTTGGTTTCATGAACTTAAAAGTTCTTTAACTTTTATTTGACTTTTTTTCTTTTGTTCAAAGTAGATTGAGGGGGTAGTGTATTTGTGAGTTTCGAAAATATAAAAATTATCAGGGACCATAGGCCACAACAATATTATGGGTATCATATGGAAGAGAATATGATCTTTGTGTTATTTATTAGCCTTTATGGAAAACAAACAGAGCAACCTCAAGATCAGGTCAACAGAAAGAAGTTTTGTGAATGTCACAAGCTGGCATTGAGTCACGCTAGACCCCTTCAGTAAGTGTGACATTTTGGAATGGTATTGGAAAGACTACCGTAGCACACTCATGGCATTTGAAATGATTGGGGAGCCATTGAGCAGGACATCTGGAGGAAGAACTGATGTTGTTTGCTTTGGAGTAGTTGGTAAGCAGTCTTGGATACCAGAGCTACTGCTTCTAGAGGCCCCCCAGAGGCAGGACATCCTCTGTTTTCAAGGGTATATGGAGGTTGTTGTAGACATTGAGTTACACCCAGCACAAGAAGATACCCAACAAAAACACATGGTCACTAGAGGATGCTAATGGCACAATGGATGAGACCATAACTATCAGAGCCCTAGCTTCAGGAATGTTTCTTTACTACACAAAGCCCTGGGAAGTGTGGGGCCAATGATAGCATTCATTGACATCTGACTACATCTTCCATGGTATCTTTCTCATCTTCTGGAATCTTTCAAATAAGGATTTTTATGAAGTTGGGAAGCCCCTCACTGATTTAAACTATCACAGATGTCTTCTGGTCTCAGCAGTACTGTTTGACAATGGGGTGAGGTGGCGGTGGGGGTAAAATAAAGGATGCTCCGTCTCTTTGCAAAATGTGGGGGGTGGGGTGGGAGGGGAGGGCTGAAGTAAAACATGCCAGCAGCCTTCAGACCATTGTCATCTTCCAGTCCTAGTAATGTTACTGGAGACTTGACAGATTTCCACTGAATGCAAAATCATGATACCTTTGCCTAAATCGTTAGCAAAAGGGAACTGGCAGGCATGAGGACAGAGGTTCTCCCCTTCTTCTTCCTCCCCTCCTGCCCTTTCCTTCCTTCCTCTCTTCCTTCTTCCTTCCTTTCCTAGCTGTCTGAGGAGCAAAGCAGGTGGCTCCCTGTGGTTGACTTTTCATGACAACATGCCATTAGAAATTGCCGTCCCGTTGATCAATCCTCTCGACATGACAGGTTTGCCGCAAGGCCTGGCTCTTTGAGCACCAGCGCTGTGGCTTTTCCCTCCTTTTTCCAGCACTAATTGGTGAAAGTTTTTTTACTGTGCTAGTGGCAGAGGAAATTCTTTTGAACGTTGTCACAATCAAGTGTTGACTTCTTTAGAATTGCAAGTAGATTAAGTGACTATCAACATGGGGGGGGCACCAAGGCAGTCACTGCCACCACCAACATGTTGTGATTTGCGTTGCATTGCAAAACCAACTAATTGGATTTACACCCCCAACATGCGTGTGCACGCGTGCACGCAGGACTGAAGGCAAGTATTAAGATTATGACCCTTTTAAACTCCCATTATATTTTGCCATGGGGTGGGGACAGCCCTGCTGTTTGAAATGGGGAGCACATGTTGCCATATTGATTGAGGAAAATACATCCATTACTTTCTTCCTATAATTAAAAGATTACAAACAACCAGAACCCAAATGCTATATAACATGCTACTAAGCAAAGGGTCATGTATTACTCCTGATTGTAGAGTATGTTTTTCTAGAAACTACCCTTGTTCTTCTGTCCAAAATCAGCACACAAAGGTTCTCTTGGCAAAAGATTTGTTATCTAGCATTGATTCTTTACTCAGGTATCAAGAAGCTTATACTTTATAGTCTGGCTGTATATTGGATTATTTCCCAAACTGCAATGTAATATAGCCCATTTTATGTTTTATAAGATATATTGAAACAGAATTAATATTAATACATCTTTGAGTGAAAGCCCTATTTTTATTTTCTGTGATTTTAAAATATTTGCTAAACATGTGCAGTGGGGGGAACTTTTCGATTCAGAGCTGTTGCGATGGCTTACACGAGGAGGTAGATTTGAAAGTGCCGATTCACAGAGTCTGTGTACCACACCTCTAGTCTTGCCTGGGTTGTCACATCAGCTAATTCCTAATTGGAAAACAGTAGCGGAAAGTGTGAAATACCACAACTTTGTGAGTTTGTGATTCCTCCTCTACAAAAAAAAAAAAAAAAAAAAAAAAAAAAAAAAAAAAAAAAAAAAAAAAAAAAAAAAAAAAAAAAAAAAAAAAAAAAAAAAAAAAAAAAAAAAAAAAAAAAAAGAAAAGAAAGAAAGAAAGAAAAAAAAAGAAAAATCCACAAAAATAAGACACTTCTTTGTATGACCATTATAGGTACATAGTAACATTGTTCAGAAGAAGGCTGCTTCTGTTTTGAGATAACTATTGACAAGGAATTTACAGCTATAGGAAAAGGCATCACTAGGATTGTTAGGGACATTTTTAGTAAATTAGGCTTATGTGCAAAAAGGAGAACTGAGGGAACATGGTGAAAGGTCGTCCAGGAGTCCTGAGTGGCCATAATCGCCCAGCTGTTATGTTATGGGAGAGAGGATGGCAGAGGGCCTGATTGCAAAAAGCAGCAGTTCATATAATTAATTTTGCCATTGTAAAAATCATTTGTAAAATTTGCATTATTAGCATTATCAAGTCACTAGTTGGTGAGAGACATCAGACATGATGAGAGTGAAGGGCAGCTTAGGGAGGACTGGGCTTTAAACCCTCAGTAGATCGGAGTTAGGATCAAAGGCGCTTGCTTTATGTGGCTGTGCTAGACTTTGAAGTTATGACTGCACCTACAGCACTCATTTCATCAAGTTCACTGGTGTCTTAATAGCAGATCAATAAGTTTCAAAGTCGGAGAGTTAATTTGATACTAGTGCTGATGCGGTCGTGCTGGGGAAGCCGGGAGAGGCAGAGAAGGCTGGCTGCCTATTAGCAACTCCAGTGCAGAGCACACAAAGATGCAGATTAAGGATGAGTGCGTGCCCATGAAAAGGAAGACTGGGGTCGCAAATGGGAAAGCAGAGGATTGATAAAGCAAGGGATTCTTAATTTAGACATCTCAGCTTGTTTGGAAAGCCAGTTTGTACTTGTAAAAATCTGTAGTGAGATTCACCCATGGATGTGTTTGCTAGGTCTCTGGTGTAGATCGTGGGTAATGCATGCACAGGCCTTTCTAAGTAGGGGTCTCAGGGCCCCACATTTTATTGCATAAACTCCATTCATAGATTTTTATGGGGCATTATAGGGAATAAAAAGGAACAATCTATTTGTGGTTTTTGAAAGGCACTTTGAAGGTATGCTTACATCACAGGGATGATATTTATCTGTTTTTAAAGTAGCATTGGAAATATCTCTTGAGTATATAATAGATTCATGTTCGTGATTTGATAGAAGACCAAATTTAACCCCTCTTCCCCCAAAAAAGAATTATTCAGAGTAAGTCTGAACCTCCAGTCTTTTTCCTTCATTACAGCCTGCCTCCATGTGTGTTTGAACTATGGGGCTCTTTACAGAACTGTGTCTCCCACGCGCACGCACATACATACACATTTTGTCTCAGTTCTCCCCACTTAGGAAGGTGGTGCGTTTTGATGGTCCATCCTAAAGACTTGTCAGACATAAAGAAACCAGTAGATAAGGCTCTGGTAAATTGAAAGAGAGAAGACGAGAAGTTGGAGCAAAGTGGCATGTTTGTATGTGGTTTGGTAGTTCTCTTTGTCTGGGGCGATTTTGCTTGGCTCCTTCTAATGGGATAAGCATAAACAACCATGGTGTATGTAGTAGATACGGCACTGGTGGCCACCGCACGAGTGGGGGATGCAAGGCTGCTTTTTTTATGGTGAAAGGGAAGGCTGTAAAGACACAGAGTTCAAAGATGTGAATCATAAGAAAGTAAAACCCCTTTTTAAAAAATTGTGCAATAACAACTTTGCCATCTGATGTTCAGCACAGGCCTCCCAGCATTGAAGGTCAGATTCACACCCTTTTTGAACAAAACTCTAATTTAGAATGTTCATCTAAGGGTTGATAATGGCATTAGAAGGCCGGTGGGGTGGTCAGTGGGTGTTGAAGATTAGCTCTGTGGCCAGGGTGGCTTTACCTAGACCCCTGCGATTCACTGGGTAGATTAGCCATCACATCTGTCATTTTATCCCTTTTACCACATTTAAAAAAGAAAGGGGGTGTGTGTGGAAATATCTTCTCGAAGACAATTTATGTGGAGCAAACCAGTGAAGCACACTCTGCCTAAAACGCTAAGAAATTGCTACATATATGTCTGCCTATATGTATAATTTCTTTATGCACCCCGTCAGTCCGCACTGCAGAGAGACATAGATGTTGAAATGATTTGGGTGAATTCAAATAAATTGGTTATACCAGGTAAGCTACAAGTTTTTACCCTTAATTTCTTTTAATCAGTGTTCTGCCTGTTTGTAGAGAAAGTGCTATGTGGTCACAGTCTCCTGGGCCATTTGCTGTTGACTGGGCACTTCTTTAAGTTGCTGCTGGTTATTTCTGACAAAACTTTCATTTTCACTATGCATGTGTACCCCGAATAAGGCAAGCTTGGCTCCTAAAGTGCTCGGAGAGAATGGTTGCTAATGGCATTTGGGGATGCGCGGTGTGGTACCAGGGGCTTTCTCTCTGGCTTGGGTTGTTTCCTGGGTGTTGGCGGTAGGAGGATGTCACTGTGAAAGGGAACTTCAGAGTCCCTGTAAATGTAATGGTTCATCCTGAATAAAGTGAGAGAGACAGGGCTCAGAATCTGGGGAATAAGGGGCGAAGGAGCCGCGCTGATGAAGGTGTCTCTTGTCAGATTTGTGTAGAATTATTTACTGTGCTGTCTTTCCTGAGCCGCCACAGAAAAAGTGAAGACATGGAAAATTATCCCAGATGGGACGAACTGCTCATTCTCTGTTCTTTTTTTTAAAAGGAAAAAATTTCAGGGCAAAAAAGTCGTCTTTTTCTTCAGAGCAGAATGAATAAACTCTGGACAGCTGTCGAGAAAGATACGCCGCCTGCATTTTTTTTTTTTTTTAAATTTAGCTTCCACCATAACTAAATAGCTTGAATAGTACATCTTTTCTCTTTTTTCCCCTTCATACATAATGATCTCTACTTCATTAAAAGCGTATTAATCTGGTTCCCAGTCTCTTGGGAGACACCTTAAGATGATGATATTGCGGGTTTTTTCCCCCCGAATTGTTTAAAAAAAAATTCTAGCAGATTTGGTCCCTGTCAGTCAGAAATAATTGTGTTCTTAATCTTGTCCCTGATGGGTGACTTGGAGTTCAGCAACGGACCGGCTCCAATGACAAATACAGTATTAATATTCATTAACTGCTTTGACAATGCTAATTTTGATGCAGTAGTAAAGGGCCTTCCAAAGTTAGCGGCCAAAGCATCAGAGCTGCGCAAGGTGGCAAGATAATTTGTGCTGGTTTGCTGAGCTGAAGGCTTTTAAAGTCTATAGCAAAAAGCTAGGTACCACAAACAAAAAAGAGAGGGGAAAAGTTCTGAAGCATTGGAAGTCAGGGCTGCGGAAATAATACGATCACAGTCCGCTAAAAATTTGACACCTCTGATGCAGTTTCTTTGAGTGAAATTTCTACAAAGTTGCAACAAAAAAAGCATAGCATGGTAAGTCAGCACATTCTTGATTTTGTTTAATCTTTTTGATCTTTTCAATTATCGCTATTTGAAGATCAATAGTCATTTTTTCCTACTATGCTTAGAAGAGGCGCAGCCGTGGTTTAATATGTTAGGACCATTTGCTTGAAAGAAACACATCCACAAGTTTTTATAGTTTTTTTTCCTTTCTTTATTAAAAGTTAGTCATGAAAACTGTTATATAGTGTATCCTTGTGAATTCTCTTACATAGGTGTGTTTTTAATAATCTATTTTGGTTTTTGTATTCCCTCCCCCACAAAAAGTAGAATTCGGCAAGTTAATTAAGATCTGAATGTTGTCAAAAATTTTATAAGATTCTCTCAGGTTGGGGGGAAACTTGGGAGTGAAGTGGTACTCCAACTTTATCTAAATTCACCTCGCTTCCTCCCCTTCCTTTTCTGAATGGCATCCGATAGCCATTAAAGCTTAATTTCACCGGAGATCTGCAGAGCGTTACTTTCACTAACTTAGGTGAACTCGCTCAGATTATTGAAATTGCTTTTATGCTTGCCAAGTCGGCAAACAAAATATCAGGCTTTGTTCTTTTGATTGAATGCTAGGTTGGGGGGAAAAAGAGAAGAGTGAAAAAGCCCGGCCTTTTTTTTTTTTTTTTTTTTTTTTTTTAACGCTCCCTCCCTCTTTTGGGGGTGGATTGTTGTGGAACCCGGGGAGATCCCGGTTATTGTGCGCTTCTCTGTGAATGGACCTGAGCCTGAGCATCCTGCGGCAAGGCTGCTGCGGGCTGCTCTTGGGAGCTGCCGGCTCTGCGCGGGCTGCAGGGCGGGTGCTGCCCTCCAGCGGGCCCGGGCCATCCGTGCGGCAGCATGCCCGCGAGCCGGTGATGGCAAGGACAGCGCGGCGACCCCTAGATGGTAAGCGATGTGCCTCGTGTGCCCAACCTGCATGCTCTGTGCCCAGCCCAGGCCATACCCGCTGTCACTGCGCAATAACTTTAAGATTGGTGCACTTTGACTGGTAAGGTCCAGATGGATGGAGTGGATATGTTTAGTCTCCTTTAAAACAACAACAACAAAGGTTAGAGAAAGAAAAGAGGAAGGAAGGAAAAAGAAAAGGAGGGAGGGAGAGAGGTACCTTTTCATTTCACACTATTATTGTTTAATTTGGAATTATCTGTACTTAGAATGTATCTATTTCCTTCACTCACCAAGTTAAAGCGACCACCTCCACCCTCCTCAGTCCCCCTCCCTCCTGGCCGTAAGTATTCTGGTAAAGTGCATGCACTTTCACCTTTTCCTGAGTGAACATGCAAGTTTTGGAGTCAAGACACATCTTTCCTATAGATAAATGTTTCCTATCTAGACATGTCTGGCTAATCCTCTAAAGTTGGTTTTCTGTCCTTGTAATTTTCCTCTTCTGGCATCTCAAACCTCTTTCTTTAAAACAACAAAACAAACTTTGCTTGGAGACGGATCATGGGGCGTAAATGGACAATGTCTGGCCCCTGCATCACGTCTCCTCCACAGGATTTTACGTAAATGCACACTCTAAAAGGAATACTCTCTGCTTTTGGTTTGAGAGACTTTTATTTGTTTATTTTTTATCCCACTCCTTTGCTAACCCACCTCAACTTTGCAGCAGGCTTTAGCCTTTTGCCTTTTTTTTTTTTTTAACGGAATGTTCTAAGCATGGGTGTGTATCCGACAAGTAGGGGTGCTGTGGGGATGCGTTCTGGACAGTGTCACCGGACAGCAAGTCACCCCGAAAGAGCGTCTTGGGGGAAGTTCTCAGTCTGAAGAGAATCAAGAGACCTCTTTTCTCTCTAAGGGGGAGAAATGGGAATCGGATGGGCTCTTTCTCCCTTCCCTTTCCCCTCATCCTTCGAGAAATCAGGGAAGTAAATTCCTAGCCCAAGTTACCTCGAGTCGCAGCACTTTAGAAGTGAGGGTTGCTGGGTGATCAGAGCCTGTCCATCAGCAGATAGCGAACTTGCAGTTTACTTAAGAAATTGTGGGACCACAAAAGCAGCTGCCGGGAATGCGGTGGTCTCCGTGAATAGAGGGAGGGAAGGCAATTAGGGAACTGTGCGATTGGGGCTTTTTACTTGTCAAACTGGAAGCTCATTGCTTTTGTTACTACCATGTAAAGGGAAATGGCAGGGTTTTGTTTTGGTATTAAGGGCCTTAAAGATTGCTGCTCCACACTTATGCAAGAAGGCTAGATAAGTCCAGAAAGGCCACAGAGTAGGATTTAAACAAAAAAAATAACGAGAGAATAGAAAATTAAGAACTCCCACTTTTTGTAACCTTAAGCCCTTCCAGCCCTTGTTTTGGTTGATTCCTTTTTTTTTGGGGGGGGTGGGTTAAAAGGGGATTAACTTGCCCCATGTATTAACAGATTGCTTAAGACCTACAGTTCTGTGGCCTTGGAGATAAACAGCTGGCCAGTTGGGCCGTCCACGAAATGAAAGGAAACTATCTTCTTCATTAAAGTCAGGTGTCCTGAGTCCAGGAAACCAAATCTTGGCCACTAGTCTTGGTTTTATCAAGACAAACCTGGAATGCTTTCCCGAGCACTTGCAAACTAGAGCTGTGTGCTTGCTTCTGAAGAGCATGATATAATTCTGGAGTTTAGTCCATTAGACATTCTGCTGTGTGACTGTGACTCAACACCACCCTGAACAGCCAACCCCCCACCTCCATGCAAAGGGAATCATTTTAGGCTTGTTCTATCTGAAGGTCTCAACTCAAATTAGGCTAAACTCTCGCCAATGTACCTGACCCTGGATCCTTTGAAAGCCCCAGGAAAAGTAAGTTAGGAGCATCCCTTTTCCTTTCCGCCTCTGTTCTTTCTTTCTCTTTCCTCTTCCTGGGAGAAAGCTCAGTATACCCCAGTTACAGCAGTCTGCTAGCCAGAAGTCTGGTGCTGGCTGTCCACTTTTCCCTTCTTGCAAGGAGATCATCTGAAAATCAGGCTCTGGGAAGGAAGGGAGGATGTGCAGGAAGGGCCTTCCAAGGTGTCACTTCCGTGTCACCGTGACAAGAAAATATACTTTCTTCCTCCCTCCCTCCCTCTCTCCACTGCAACCCTCTCCCTAAGAAATTTGTTTTGAGGGATTTGACAATCTTACAGATAAAGTGGCTGCCTGCTGCCCTGGCTGATCATTTTCCCTCATGGCTGACCGTAATTTCTTTGCTGCTCTTAGCTCTGTCCCTGCCACCCAAGGTGAGGGAGGGGGACTTTTCTTAGGTGTCCTGAGCTGCTTGCCTGGATCCTGGAGTAGTAAAGATTAAGAAGTAAAGGAAGGCTTACATTTTTTTAAAAAAATTAAATTAAAGTTGCAGCTAGCTGAATTGGATAACTAGGTGTTTTTAAATTGTTTTTAAGCTTTTTCTTTTTCTTTTTCTTTTTTTTGCAAGGAGGGTGTTCAGGAGGAAGGATTGCGAAGCAGTCATATGCAGAACAAGTGAGTGTGTCCAGCCTGAGCTCTAGAAGCATTCTCTGGCTTCTAAGATGCAGTTTTTCGGCTCTGTAAGGGAGCTGTGCAGAGGGAGGGGGGGCTGGGAGAGAAGAGGGAAGTGAGAGAAGCAGGGAGGGAGGAAGAAAAGCTGGTCCATCCCGTCTTGAAGGTACAGAGAAAGTTTTTTTTTTCTTCTTTTTCTTTTTAGAGTGGAGCAAGGGCAAGACAGAGCTATTATGTACCCCAGGGATGCAGTGTTAGTGGGAATGGAGGATTTTAGTGGGAAGGGAGGAGCAGTGGCCCCTGGGGTCTCTCTCTTGCAGCAGTTGGGCGCTTGGCACCTCAATTTGAATTGCTGGGTGAGTAGTAGTAGTAGTAGTAGTGTGTGTGTGTGTGTGTGTGTGTGTGTGTGTGTGTGTGTGTGTGTTTGTGTGTCCCCACTCTCATGATCTTGATCATTAGACCAGTGCTTTTCTTTTCTCCTTTAAAAGACTTAAAACAAACAAACAAACAAAACTTAGACAATGGGATCTGGGTGGAACCAAGAATGAATGGTCAGCACAGGCTGTGCCCATCCCAGTGGGATTTTGCAGCATCCTTTGGGGGGAGGAGAAAGGGTTAACGGAAGATGGGGAGGAGAGAAAGTCTGACTTTCATCCCAGTTCTTACAGCTCATAACAAGTGAACTGCAGCCTCACCCACCACAGAGGGCTGCTACTACAGGCAGAGAGGAAGGAAAGCAGCCTTGCCCCTGCAGGGGACCATGCCTTTCCAGGAGCTGGGCTCCTGAACACGGAGTGTTTTGGTTTCATATTTAATGCTAACTTTCAATTGCTCTGTCTTTGGTTGTTTTTATTTTCACTCTTCATATTTAGATGATAGCCTTTCTAGACGCTGGTGTTGCTGGTGGTGTTTGTATTTTCCAAATTAAAAAAAAATTATTTTGGAAAGGTTATTGTGGGACCAACAACAGTTCCTACTAACCGTGAGAGCCTGGATCTGGGGGCTAGGATACACTGTGATCCATTCCAGCTCTGCCTCATACCTTTTTGCCATAAGCAATGAGAATATTTTTTGAATCTGTAGGCAATTCTTTTCTTATCTTTCTAATTGCTACAATTATTGTTGTTGTTATTGGCCAAATAAAAATATGTAAGTGATTGACCAGGTTGAAAAATTTTTTTTGAGAGATAAGTAAAGTGTTATATAGACTATGAAAATGACTTAAAAAATTGATTGTAAAAAAAAATACTGCACTTTAAAAAAAATATTGATTGTCATATTAAAAGCCAACTTGGTAAATGGTTCTGTGAAGTAGAGCACGGGTGCTGGCTGTTACTGTTTGTATAGCTTTATACAGCAAGATTCCTGAGACACCTCTGTCCCTCCTTCGTATGAAACGACTTAGAATGTTATCCTGTGGCTCAGGGGGAGAGCAAACTTCCATTCTGAGAGAAGGGACTTGCTTTTCAGAGGCAGATTCCTACCTCCTGAGATACAGACGTTATAGCCCAGTGTTGTCTTACCAGGCTGTATGGCATTTTGTGGAAGCAGCCGAGATGGCAACCTTGCCTTCTCAGGGAAACCTTTGGTGGTGCTTTGGAGTTGGTGGGAAGCCTGACTGAGCTGTGTTCTGGATTTTTCTGTATTACTATGGAGTGTGGTGGAATCTTGTTGCACATGTCTACCCACATTGGAAGACTCAAGTTGAAGGGCGCTCACAGTCCTCATTCCCATAGACTTTCCCCATGTCAGCCTATGGGGAGCAGACACCATGTCTGTTGGTCCATAGTGACTCCAGGTCATTTCCATGGATTCACTTTACGTTGTGCATGCCTTTTAAAAGAAAAATGCTGACATTTGGGATATTAGCAGAGCAAAATGGGACAGCTACCATCTCTGTTTTATTATGTGTGCCTAGACTCCTCCTGAATCCTAGAGTCAGAGTGTGTTTGCTGGGCCCCGTAGTGAGGTCTTCCTCCTCTGGGCTTACCCACCCTTTTCCAAGGAGGAGATTTACGTCTTTCTGAGGGTAGTACCTGCTTCTTGAACTGTATGGAGCAAGCTTGCTTTTTAAAAAACAGATTTAAATTCCGGAGTTAGGCTCTGGTGTGGGAGCTGTGTGCAGCAAAAGGCGTTTCAGGCAGCTGCTGTCTCTTGTAAGTAAACTCAGACGGGGTGTCAGGTTTTGTTCCTCACTTTCCTTAAACTTCCCAGGATATAATAACCATTGTGCACTTAAAATTTACTCTCAGTCAAAATAGGTGATTTCCTTTCCATTGTGTTTAGGGACCCCAGGTCTTGAGAGTGTTTTGTTGGGGGTGGGGGATGGTGGCCTGGAAGTCGTTATTGTATTTAAAGTTGTTTCACATTGGAGCATTTGAAGGACTTTTCTTGGAACAGGTCAGATTTATTCCTGGCTCTTCTAGAGACAGCTGTATCCTCTTACCCATTTCCCAAACATTCTCCACACACCCAGACGCCCAGCAAGATTGATTATGCTAACGCTAATCATTTAATACCCAAGTAGTGGAGAAATATTTGGTGGGAGGGTGGAGGTCACAAATTCCTGGGAAATTACTTAGGGGTGAAGTGGCTGTTTCTTTAGCTCTGAGACCTGTGAAGGACTGGAGCGGAGCAGTTCATAGACCCTGTTAAGAAATGATGGTGCTGTAGAGAAGCAGGCAGGAAGAATACCCTGGAAAGTGAGCCTGGACCGTGGGCCAAAATTTAAGTGTGCAAATGTTTTAAGGGTTAGCTGAGGGGAAGTACAGGGATGTTTTCTTTTTTATTGGAAAACAAATGAGAATGAGTGACAATAAATTATGTTTAATGAACTTAACTGGAGGGATTGTTCACAAGCCTGTGAAAGCCCAGCCTTCCTGGGTGGACCTGGCTGCTGTTTGCCCAAAGTTAAACCCCGGGAGCACGGCTCTGTGTTCTAGGTTTTAAGCCCTCTTGGCTTATGCACCCCAGCACCACAGCTCCCCATCTCCTTTCCAGACATTACAAAAAGGACACTAGAAACTGCTGAGTTTGCCTGTCTAGGCTCTCAGCTCGTCAGAGTCGCTGTCTGTCGGGTGTGTTAGCTGTTGGGTGATTATAGTATAGGAAGGCTCCCCCTTCCTTCCAACAGAGACAAGGTCTGAGAATGGTTTGAGCTCACACTGTGCATGAGCACCTATGTGAGACTTTCACAGAAGCAGACTGTGCATCTGCCCATTCTCTGCTGTTTCTGCCCAGTCACTTCCTTGTAGGAAGAATGTTAATACCTCTGAGTTCATGAGAAACTATGAGTCGGCAGAATTTTATAGACAGTGTATGTGGGTGTGTGTGTTCATGGTTCCTCTTCTTGCTGGACTTGAGAGAAACAGAGACATTGATGGTTTACAGAAGGAATACACAACACCAGCCATCTTCTGGGCTTGCAGTTGTAGAAGATGAAGCTTTGCTTTCTGGTGGGTAGGCACTTGGCACAGCACCCGGCTAGACATTCAGGCTGAGCACAGCCAATGCTGGTGGCCATTTCTCTTCCTTATCTCACAGGCAGATCTCTTTCCACCTTGTTTCTCCTTATAAAACTCAAACTCGGAGAAACCTTCCTTCCCTCTTTTATTTATTACTTCCGATAGCAGTGTTGTAATCATCAATTGTCATCTTGTACACAAAACGATGCACGGTTCGCCAGGAGCAAAGCCCTTCAACTGAAAAGAACAGCATGCACCTACACACAGCCTGGCTGTAGTGCTGGGTTGTTCTGACTAGGCTTCTCATGGCTGAGGGGAAATGTGAAAGGTTTTGAAGAAGCCTGTTTAGAGTGTGGAAGGCCACGCTCTCCATGTTAGAGATGAAAGGTTCGAAGGATAGAAGATGCTGCTGGCCAGCTGAGTTGGAATGAAGCAGCAGGAGCATTTCCCAGTAGCCTATCTTACATCTTACAGACGTACTGCTTGGTATTTGGGGTGCCAATTGTTGGAACAGTAGAGTTACACTGGCTGACTGTCTCATCACCTTCAAGGTGTAAGGCTGAAAAAAACAGGCTTAGCAGAACTGCCAAGAGCTGCTGATGACTAGAAGCTGCAACCTGTCCTTCAGCTCACCCCAGCCCCTCCTCACTCGTACTCTGTGCCGCCACTGTGAAGGCTTAACCAATCCCAGTTGGGCTCGACATAGTCATAGTGGACATAAAAATGGGTGACTACACTAATGAAGCCCATATTTATGTAAACCTGGAGTGCTCTGGAGCAGACGGGTCGTGTAGAACCACTGCACACCACAGGTATCCTCACTGAGAGGTGCTGAAGGCTGATGGTCAGATCACTCCTGTTTGGTTTTGTTGTTATACTGTGCTGAGCTCCTTAAAGACACTTTCTGGCCCTATTTTCCCCTGCAGCAGGAAGGGGCAATGGAGAGTATTGAAGAGGAGGGTCCATTTGTTCCCATTCTCTTTGATTAATAGGTTGCAGAAGTGAATGATGGATTCCCCGTCCCTTTAGGCTTATTCCCAGGTCTAGGAGGCTGAGGCATTGTGGTTAGAAGGTGGTTGGTGGAGAGATCAGAAGGTCCTGATCTCTGAGAAGGGTTTGGAGGGTTTGTAGGTGCCAGGCCATGGTCCAGTTGCAGAACACTAAATGCAACGGTTCTTGAGAGGTCAAAGGTCATTCATAGGGTCACCCCCGACTGTAGCTGGATGAATACTCCTGTAGGTGGAAAGGCTTTGTGTGCTTTGAGGGCCATTGAAGAATCTTTTCTTTATAATTGAACTATTTCGTGCTCACACCCATGGAGTTTAATGGAGGAAATAGGGGAGAGCCTTGCCTGGGGGCTCAGTCTGTCCAGACTGGGAAGTCAGCTGAAGAGTTTCAGTTCCTGTCTCTACACAGTCTTTGCCTCCTTTAATGAATTCAGGGTTTTAGATAGTTGTTTATTTTCTTTGGTTTCTTGTAAACCCAGAACTAACCACATACAGCATTTGTCACCAGAACTCTGCTGGGACTTGGCTGTATTTGGGAAGCAGAGCTAGCCTATCTAAAGCCCTGGTTATTCCCATGGTTGTAAACCAGCCCCCATGCTAGAAAAGCCCCTCTGAGTGAAGTCAGTGCAAGGACTTGCCTGGCAGAGTCAGGAGTCTGGTGGGGTCAGGAGGCCTGGGCACACTCCTGATTTTGCATTTAGTGACTGATTTTCTCTTGGTTGTGGAGCATCAGTGCCTAGGAAAGGTTGACACAGGCTGGTCCCACAGGCTGCCTCTCACTCACTCCACCAACACAGCAGTTACAACCTCCAGTAATTCTTGTCGGCAGGCATTTCTAAAGTACCATGCAATAGAAAGGTGGAAGAATTGGGGTGGGGTGCCACAAGGCTTGTAAACACCACTCTACTGAGGTGTGTAAAAAATACTTGTACCCCTACTGTGTAGAACAAATAGCAGACGCCGGCTGTTCATTTGTGTGCTCTGTGGCTGCACTGAGTGAATGTGACTGCTCAATGGTGCACATCTGTGCCCTATGAAGCAGGGGTGTGTCTGAGCTGCTCTGGGATGGTGTAGCCATTGGTTGGTTCCTATCTTGGTCTGGGACCAGCAAGACAAGTTACTTAAAGTGATTGCATGCGTAAGTTTCTGGTAGTAGTGTGCCAGAATGTGTGAACAGCTGTCGTGTCCTAGCTTTGAAATTATATAGAGTACCTTATGGATATTTGGGTTCTATTTATTGCTTTTTTTGGTGACACAAACATGCCTAGCTTTGTCATGTTCTGAAGGGGTTACATACTACTAATAGGCTTTTCACTAGATCATTCCTGACTGTCACTGCCATAGATTGTGTAACCCAGGCCCTTTACAGGTGAATCATAGGAAAGCAGTACATAAAGCACAGCGGGTTTTACGTTACAGTTGGGTGCCTTAAAATTTGGACTCTTGACTATAAAAAAAAGGTAAAGTGTGGGTGTAGAAATATCTTAGTCCTGACTGTGCCCATGATGCCTTTCTAGAACCAGAACCTTGACTGTGACACTCCCCACTGAAATTGCTTTTCCCCAATGTCTAGAGTGAACACAGTGCTTGACAATCTTAAAAATGTCAGGGAATGGACCCTGACGATACTAACCTGACCCACTTTAATAGTTCTCTTCTAGAGGATGAGTTCATGTCCAGGCTGTTTGCTTTGTGATGTGGGTTTTTGTTTTGTTTTGTTTTGTTTTATTATGAGACCCTTCATTGTAGTATTATCATTGGCACAATAAAGTGATTTTTCTCCCCATGAACTATTAAGATATATTTGTTAAATACTGCATTTTAAAGAATGGTGTGTGACTTGGGTAGGATGGTTGAGATCATCCACGATCCTATATCAGGGAGATGACCTCCTTCCTGAGCATGTCCTGAGGCTGTATTTTCCCCTCTATGAGTTGAATTGGAAGATGCTAGCCTAGTGGTTAGCCAGGGTCATTTATATTATCTAGATTGCATTTTGCCAAGTCCCTTCATGTGTGTATCTGCCTCTGCATAGGGCACTAGGAGAGCATGATCTTATTCAATCTTCATAACCCTGCAGGACAGGCACAGTACTTACCTGGATTAAAGAATGAAGGAGACTGATGGGGTGAAGGGAAGAGAGAGGATAAGAAGGGGAGACACTGCTTAGCCAGGCCATCCCAGTTCTCCTGAAATGCTCTGCTCTCATGCTCAGTGTCTGAGAAGCCAGCATAAAAACCATTTTAAAGATAACCATTGTAACTGACATGGTGTCTGCAAGAGCTTTGGACTGAGTGTGAGGACCATGCAGCATTCACCTTTGATTCTGAGTAGATAAGCATTGGCAGAGCTCAGCCCTTCCAGAAACAAAGCCCCTGTGGTTAATTGGCTCTGTCCTGGTCTACTACAAGTACATCAGTTTGGTGGCTTTCACTTGGTCTTTAAGATGGTACCTATGTGTTATAACAGGCTGGACATTGCAAAATTCAAAGTTCCAGAAGGCACAGCCCTTGTCTCTCAAGATAAGTATAGTGTGGGCCAGGAGAAGTGTGCACTTGACCCCAGTGATGCTAAGAATCCGATGTGGAGAGAAAAGACCTTGGGGTCCAAGGCTAGAGAGACACAGGTGTTTACAAGAAGGAAACCCTTTGTTGTAAAAGATCCAGGTATTTGACTGGTTGTGTGGGGCAGCAGGCAGAGCCTGCCTTCTGCATATTTGACTATGGTGCTCTTCCTCACTTGAGAACAGGCCAACCTGGATAGACAGTTGGCCATGTAGCTTCTGAGGATCTGCTGGCTATGCACTCAAGGTCATGGCCTAGTAAGACTCCCATGTCACTCTGAGAGTGGAGTGTCACCCAAAGCTACCATTTCTCCTCTACTCCCCAGGTCCTATTCTGCAACTCTGCGGAGGGTGCTGTCATTGGCTAGGCTCTCCAGGAGCATTGGCAGTAGTGGCTGAGCTCAGACTTTGTTACAATTATCTGGAGAATTAAGTTCCTACCTATCTTTGTTATCAAATGCTGTTGTCTCCTTTTCCTGTACCCAGAGAGAAAGAAGGCTCCCCCATCCCCATTAGTCCACATAGTTTAGGTTTGGTGCACAACCACCACATCTCCTGCCAACTCTTTGCCAATCATAACAATAATAATAAGCCACCACTGTTAATAAACATAGCATGTGTTAGGGCTGTGCAAGCCTCTCCGTGTGCTCTCTGAGAACAAGGACCTGATTCAGGAGTACAATTCCCATCGTCAGCCTCCAGGCCTCCTTGTGCCCTTGTGGTTCTTGGGCCTAGGTCTTCTCAGCCATGGCCAACAGAAGAACCACTCCTGCTACTCCACACCCAGATCTGCTTTCTCCTGAGCAATGCCTTGCCCCGGGGTTGCCTGGCTGTGGAGATGACAGTAGCGGGTTCACGTGCTCACTTCCAGCTTGTCTACTTTCATGGTGGCTCTCACATCTGCCCACTGCTCACAGCAGGCCCTGAAGCAGGGTCAGTCCTGTCACGCCTAGGCCAGCCATTCCTCATTGTGGGGATATGTGGCCTGTCTTGAGAGCCAGCTGCTTCTTCCACATCATCAGGGGTTAATCTTAATTTGAAAACTTCTGAAAGGCAGCCTTAGTCATTTTCCTTCCTTCCAGAGAGTTCCCACCTACCCCTCTCTGTCTCTCCCTTCTGCTCACTCTTTCTGTCTTATTAGAAACTGATCCCTTATTCCTCCTCAGTCATTCTTGGCAGAAAACTTTCCAGGAGTGTTCTCTTCAAGGAGCCTTAGTGTGCCTCCATGAGGTGTGGCCACAAGCTTGGGCACAGCAACGCTTTGCTTCTTTCTCTACACCTAGCCTGGCTGCCGTGCTGGCTGCTGACTCTAGGGCCACTGCTTTCAAACCTCTAGTAACTTTTACCTTTAATTCTTCTCTTTTTTCAACTTTTATTTTATTTTATTTTTATTTATTTACCTTGGTGTTTGCCTGGAACTGGGAACTGGAACTACAGGCACTTGTGAGCTGCCATGCTGGGAATTGAACCCCAGTCCTCTGGAAGAACAGTCATTGCCCTGAACCGCTGAGCCATCTCTCCAGCCCCACCTTTAATTATTTTTATTTGCAAAGTTCCCTGAGCAATTGGATAACTCCTTTTCTGGAAGAGTTACAGTTTTCTGGAAGCTGTAAACCAAGTGACTGGAGATGTTCTTTTGGGATCCTCTAGGAAGACTGTGATTTTCTTTCCTAACATGCCATGAGAAAGTAACACTTCTTGACGATGCCTTTGCCGTCCTTAACTGTGGTAGGAAGCTACTCTTCTGTGTTTGATGACTTTCTCGTGTATTTAAAAAGCCAAAAAGGAAGCCAAGAGGATGCATGGGAAGAGAGCTGCCTGGCTGCTCAGTGGTTTCTGAACTAGAGGCGCTGGTGGGCAAGTGCAGGCACCTGCCTCCTTTTCTTTTAATGCAATTCCTTTCCCTTGATGTTAATGCAAGTTGTGCCCTTCCTAGAAGTAATAAAAGGAAATGAAGACACGTTCTGAAATGAAACTTGACTCTAATCCATTCATCATCTAATACTAGCCTCTTTATCTTCTCTGGTCCCTAATCTGGTTAAATGTCCCTGTTGTAGGATTTTAGTGAAAATCCCCTGTTGGGAATAGGGTTTTTTGCAATTGGATTACTCTCAGTAAATGGCCCAGTAGTTCGCTTGTTTCAGCTTAATTTTTTTTCCTTTGTGATCTTGCTGGGCTGAGTTATAGCCCAGCATAGAGGAGGGCAGAGCAAGGAAGAGAGAGGTGAGTGCTGTGGAAGGCCTGGGGAGATGGCGGCGAGGAGTATTTGAGATGCTTTTATTTTCTCTCTTTTCTGCTTCTCTTCATCACCTACCCTGCCCCAGTACAACAAACACTTGTATCTTATTGGTTAGAACTGCCCATTTCTCAAATGCATATTGTTTATAAGCCCAATTCATCACCATCCAGTTAATTTATTAGCGGTCCCTGATGGTTTCCTAATGTATCAGGGCTGTGGTAATCTGCATAAAATATGCAGGTGCTGTTCAGACTGGAGCTTCCGGTAAAGTCTGCCTGCTGTCCAGGCTGAGTGTGAAGGGTGAGAGCCTGTGGAATCAGGGAGTGGGTAGGGAGGCTGCCATGCTGGGGCACCAGCCTTACCAGGTTTCTTCTAAATGAAGATTTCTTCTTTTTTTTTTCTTTTTTTTTTCTTGCCTTACCTATGAAATCAGCCTGCCTCCTAGAGGCCTTTGGGGTAGGAGATTCCAGCCACTATGTGCATAGCCCTACTAAGTAAGTCTAAGAGAGTAAAGCTTCATCTTCAGATTCCTTCGTGCTGATGGGAAAGGTGCAACATTTGGGTTCCAGTGATGATAGGTGGTGATGTAGAGGGTGCTCATAGGTCAACCTGAAGCAGGCCAGTGTGGAGCGCAAGCTGTCTTCTACTTTTAAATAGACTGGGGAGGTGAGGGTGAGCATAGTTGCGAGCATCTTATAAAGTCAAGCTGGGACGATGTCCGAGCACACGCCCTTGCTCTGAAGTTGTAAGCTGTGGTGACCCAGCTCACCATGTCTTCCTCTGTTTTCCACAGTCGAACAAGGTGCCGGTGGTGCAGCACCCTCACCATGTCCACCCACTCACGCCTCTCATCACCTACAGCAATGAACACTTCACCCCAGGAAATCCACCCCCACACTTACCAGCTGATGTAGACCCCAAAACAGGTAAGCCCGGGAGCTCTGAAGGTCTCTGTCAGGAGCCTGTCTGCGGCATTATGAATGGAATGGAAGCAGTGCAGGGGTGGAGGGGGTCTCAACTTCTCTCCTGGGGACTGAAAAGGAAGCTCTCAGGGGGTCCAGAGCCTAATGTGTGTGTTGGGGAGGCAGTCTCTCTCTCCTCTTTGGAGAGGTCTACTTAACATGGATAAGACTTATATTAAGGGAACCTGGTTCTGGGTACTGCCCTAAACAAACTAAATAATAATGGGATTAATGAGATTGGAGGTATCTTCTAGGATCCAGTCACTTAAGAGTTAATTGTTGGTGAATCCTTAAGGGACTGCATGACACAGAGTCTCATATTCTTTGTAGATTTCCTTGCACATTCTTTTTCCATTCCAATATCCTGGATTTTTTGTTGTTTTTGAACCCATTTGACAGATGTAGAAACTGAAGCCTAGGAAGTTTTCCTCATTCCATCCAGCAGAGGCTGCCATGCTGTTTTCAGCTTCTACACCTACCTCCTTTTTCTGTTTCCCCTAAAGGAAACCGTGAAAGGCAAGGCTGCTTATAGCTCTCCCTACAGGAAGATTCTGTATGGCAGACAGCCACTACTCACAGACTGGCCCTCTGAGCCCTCTGTGTGGATGCCTGGCTGGAGAAGGCTACCAACCCGCCTCAGGCTTTGCAAAGTACAGGGCTACACTTGCAGCAGGCAGCGTCTCATTTGAATAATGGTAGGCCAGGGAATAGCTTTTAAATGGTTATCGTAAACCATATGATTAACGTCTAAGGACTGTTTATTTTTCCTCTGCGAACATTCTTTCAAGTGTGCAAATGGCTCCATGTACAGTCCAAGCCCAGCTAATCTGTTTGCTTTTTGTAATAGAGAGAAAGCAATGTCTGCGTTAAAATGTCACCCAGGGAGACTTAATTTACAGATTAAAAGCTTCCTGAATGAATTTCTTGAAAAATGAGATAGTTTTTTATCCGTGAACGTTGTTGTACTGTCCCTTCAATTCTGGGTTAATTCTGGCATATTCTGCACACGTTGCCTCCCACTTGGACTGGGAGGCTGGGCAGGGCCATTTCTCTTAAGCCAAATTGCTCTCAGGACTCACTTCCTGAGGATGGATGACCAGATGTGTGGCCTGTGCAGTGAGGAAGTGAGCCCTGGCATAGGCTCTCAGCAGATATTCCTATGGGCCTTGGGAAGGCTCATGGTCCCTCTGACCCACTGAGTACCCAGTCAGCAAGTAGGATTGGTGCCCACAGGTGACTCTGCCCTCCAGGGAGTCATAGTCCAGAGTTAAGCACACCAGACCCACCTTCTCCCTCTCTGTTCAGGTCTGACTCCTGGGAGATAGACAGCAGCTGGTGTGTGGTGGTTTCTCTTCATGGAGGAATTGACAAGCTAGGGAAGTTGAGTCTTTTGAAAGGAATCAGAGTCACCTCTCTGAGTCATAACTTAAAATAATTTTCAAGGCATGCCTGTAATCATAGAACTTAGGAGGGTGAGGCAAGAGTCTGTAAGTTCAAAGTCAACATGGGCTGTGCAGTTAGATCCTGCCTCAAAACACTAAAACCAACTAATTAATTAAACCTTACTTATCAGAAGTATAACTGTCACATAGGCAAGCCATTCAAAATAAAGGTTAGTGAACCAAGCAACAAAGAGAGAGGAATTAATAATCATGGCTTATTCACCTGCAGTGTGCCCAGATTTTTAGTGTTTTTTTTTTTTTAACTTGAAGTAATCATTTTAGTCACACAAAGCAAAAATAGCCAAAAATGGCATCTTCTTGATCTCACTCACTCGTCACCCTAGTCCATCTAGAGCAAGCTAACTTGCTGTTCTAACAGATGCTGTAGGAAAATGAGAAGGAAGCTGGGGAATGACCTCCAGCTGGGATCTGAGGAGAGACCCCTTTCTTACTCGTTCCCTGCTCCCCTGCCTCCACAGTCCCCTGGACTCTTCAGTTTTCCTTCCTGCCTAAAACCCACTGCTTCTTCTCTCAGGAATCCCACGGCCTCCGCACCCTCCAGATATCTCTCCATATTACCCGCTGTCGCCCGGCACCGTAGGACAAATCCCCCATCCGCTAGGATGGTTAGTACCACAGTAAGCAGCTCCAGTTTTTAATTCCCTTTTGTTTCTTGCATGGGCATGCTTATTATTATCATTATTGTGTATGTGTGTGTCTGTGTATGTGCATGTCTGTCTATGTTTGTGTATAAGCATGGGTAAGTGTGTGTTTACAGAGGGGCATCTAATAGGGTAACACAGGAAAGATGCTGTTGAGGCATCTTGTGGATTTGCAGAAATCACATGATTTCAATGAGCTCTGTTGAAAGGGTCAGTGGTAGCTGGCACTCTGAACCCATGGTTCCTAAAGATGTCCTTAGGTTACTTGGGGACTGCAGAAGGCTAGTAAAGCTGATTTCGGCTCCTCTGCCAGTGGCAACCCACACTAGACTCATGCTGTTGGATTGAGCTCTCGGTGTTGTGGCAGCGAGGGAATGGGACTAGGGAAAGCCTAGTGACCTAGTGATGAAATCTTGGGGTGGGAGAGAAGGCTTTGCCCCTTCAGCCCGTGACCCCAGCTACCATTTAACCCTTCACCATGAAGGCGGATAGCAGCAGCGGAAGGAAACGTGGGCAGGACTTTGCATGGCTTTTGCTTTAGCCAAGTATGGGTTACAAAGCAACAAGGAGAGCATTAGCGTTCAGGGGCTGGGCTGCCTGAGGTTGACCCTAGTCCTTGACAGTACCCTTACAACTTAAAACTATGATGTGTTTACAAATCATACCAGAAAGGTTTTTTGTCTCTAAGCGTACCTTGTACCATGTAGCATGTGCATAAGTGTGTACATAATGGTTGAGATTGCACATTTTTATGCATTTCTTTCTCCATTTTACCTGTGGCCTCTAGCCTTAGAAAATATAGGGCAGTGCTGAGTGCTGGATGAAGCAAATCCTGCTAAAACTGTCAAATCTGGGTTTTATAAAGATAGATTTATAATCTTAAAGGCAATAAAATTTTAGAGTAGTGCTCCCATTCTTTGTTCTCCAGCTGAGCAGATCCTGGCTGTTTGTCATCTATACACAGCAGGTTGTGTTATGCAGTAGCTACACTAAGTGCCAACTGTGGGTTCGTTGGGTTTCTGTTTCTTTGTCCTGTTTTTGTTAGGTGAGGTAGACTCTAGGGTGGAACCTGCTTCTTCTGCTTCTTCTCCACTGGATGGGGCTGAACCTCAACAATTCAGGCATCAGATGGGGAGATGCTGAAGGCGAGATAAAAAGGAATGCCAACTCAGGCAACCCTCTGTCAGCAAAAGTTGTGTGTCTTTCATGAGGGATGCTATTCTGCATGTTGCTGTATTTTTTAATTATTGTAATGAGGTGTGATTGTCTATTGGTTACCCACAATTCTTCTTGGGGACTCCCCCCCCCGGTAACTCTTGTCAACACTTGTTAATTTGACAAAAGGCTACAAAT
Organism: Sigmodon hispidus; assembly: GCA_004025045.1. Taxonomy (NCBI): domain Eukaryota; kingdom Metazoa; phylum Chordata; class Mammalia; order Rodentia; family Cricetidae; genus Sigmodon; species Sigmodon hispidus. The sequence goes on along the minus strand of PVIH01003051.1, from coordinate 58,051 downwards.
TAAGCTCTGTTAATTTAATGTTTTCTCACCGAGATCTAAATACCGAAAGAGGCCCAAAGCGCAACTGAAGTCCTTTGATTCGCTGTACTTTATTTTGGTATAAATTTACATTCATTATTGTTTTCCTTTGGATGTGTAACCCTCAATTAGCGTGATGGCTCCATTAAAGCAGGCGAGACTTCGCCTTTAATTATTACAACAAAACACCTAGTCTCAGCTTGGGGAGAGGGTCTCTATTGACATAAGCAGAGGTTATAAAATTTAATTAGCCATTCCTATCAGATTTATGGCATTCAAATTGTTCTGTGTTTCTTTCCTTTGATCCTGCCTGTACAATCCCCAAGATTTTTGTTCTGATCAAATGAGAATAAACCTTACTGTACAGGGAGAACTTCCCATTTTCCTTGTTCTCACCCCAGCCTTATTTCTAGTCTCTCATATTTTTGTGCCTCTTCTTTGTAGGCAAGGTCAGCCTGTGTACCCAATCACGACAGGAGGGTTCAGACACCCCTACCCCACAGCGCTGACAGTCAACGCTTCTATGTCTAGGTGAGTTTCAGTGACCTCTCAGAAAGCCCCTTTGCACAGCCTTCAGGCCACCAGGGCCCACAAACATGAGTGGGTATAATAATATAGACCATTGTTCATTTGACATTCCTCCTAGAAAATCCCACAAAGTTGCCTTGACCTTTCAAGGTAAGTGATTGCTGGTCTAAGATTTTAGGAGTCTATCCATAGAACAACATAGTGTCACAGATTACGAGACAGGAGTAAGAACATTTGCTGCTCATAATGAAGACTTGGGTTCAGTTCCCAGCACCTTGTGGCAGTTCACAGCTATCTGTAATTTCAGGAAGCCAGTGCCCTCTTCTGGCCTCTGCTAGCACCAGGCATGCTTGTAGCGCTTACACATGCAGGCTCATGCACTCAAACAGATAAAAATAAACAAATCCTAAAACCAATAATAAAGTCAGGGGAAAGCAGCCGAATGGGTAGTGCTTCACAGAAAGAAAGTGCTAGAGTGAGGGGGGGGGGGCTTCAGGGAAAAGCAGCTAAAGTGGGTGGGGCTTCGGGGAAAATGGCTAGAGTGGGCGGGGCTTCAGTGAGAAAATGGCTAGAGTGGGCGGGGCTTCAGTGGGAAACGGCTGCAGTGGGCGGGGCTTCAGTGGAAAATGGCTGGGGTGGGCGGGGCTTCAGTGGGAAATGGCTGGGGTGGGCACGGCTTCGGGGAAAATGGCTAGAGTGAGCGGTGCTTCTAAAGTCATTGTTTCTCTGTTGTTCTCTGCTGGGTAAGAAAGAAGGAAGTGAGGATAACATTTATGATTATTCTTCAGATATTTGAGAGAAAAATTGATGGATATTTTGAAAGTTCAGATTTTGGTTCAGAGTCTATAATAAGCTGTATCTTAGCCCCTCAGAATCGTGATATCCAGTAGATATTTAATGGGATCCATACTGTATTTTGCATTTAACATAACGTTTACATTTTTTTCTCCTTCCCCCATTTCATGTCAATATCACTTTAAGAAGGTCACCCTTTCCTATTACCCCATGTTGAAATTGTTTTCAGTGCCACGTTATATTCATCAGTTGTACTGTATGGCTGCAGTATTATATTTTCAACATGCTGTGACTGGGGCACAGCTACCACTGTATTTTCTTTTTTTCTTAACGTAGCTTTTACATGTGACACACACTTACCCTTCATAGCACATCTCAAGTTGGACTGAGCACATTTGAAGGACTTAAAGGAACATGCCTGGTGGCCATGTAATTGACCTGCACAATGCTGCTAAGTCCTTGAAAGCTGAAAAGAAATTATATGTGCATCCATTCTTATAGATTTATATTTAAAGATATATACAGCGTGTGTACATATATATCCCCAAGACTCATTTTCCTCTTTCTAATTAATTCTAATTTTGCAGTGGCTGCTAGTTTATTTACAAACTGGTTGGCAACAGTATGTTTAAGTAGTCACTAATTGCCCCTAATGATAGTTTTATTTTCTGTTCATCTGATTTTCAGTTGAGTTAATTAAATCGGTGGAGGTTTAGACTTTCCTGATGGGCTAAAGCAACCAATCCATTTTGATGATGCCACGTGATTCAATTAGCATGCAGTCCCCTTGCCTGTGCCTCAGTGCCCGGTGGCCAACACTGGGAACCAGAGTGAGAGAAGGGGCTGAAGATTGCCCAGAATGCAGGACAGCGACTGACACCCACTGGGAGAAGTAGGATGGAGTGTGGCTAGAGTTTGTAGTCACTCCATGAGTATCATGCAGCTTGAAAGATCCATTTCCCACATATGATCTGTCATCTAAATCTTAGAATCCATGCCTGTATGAGCAAGGAAGGAAAATGATTTTCTATGTCCTCTTGGCTGGAGAAAGTAGAAAGGTTATACTCACTCATTAAATGATGTCGTCACAGTCCCCGTACAGCGTGGGAACGAATGGGAAACCTCCTGGGAGGAGAGGGGGAGGGAGCTGCTTATGATCCTAACTCCGTCCCAGCATTCACGTGCTACCCCTGATTCTTCCTCTTGCTTGTTTGTTAAGGGCATCCAGAGGTTGAAAGCAATGAAGGAATCATAGGATAGGGACTGGGGGTTAAGCTTATTGATTGAATTATCATTAGGAGGCTAGCTGATGATTTATAGGTCGCAGAGAGTGGAGGGAAGGAAGGGGGTAGTGGGAAGAAAGGTTAGGGACTTGTGGTACATGGGGGAGGTGGCCGATTCCCCAGGTAGGCCAAATGAAAGGTAGCTAGTTAAAAAGCATATACAGCAAATTAAATACATTATTGTGGTAATGGGGCGACAGAAGTATAGGTCTATTATATGTATGGCAGTTATAGCAAATGTAGGCAGCTTGCCCTGTTCCAGAACACCCTTTGATATTTATTCTATTCAGCAGCAGGGCCAGGACTTCTCAGAATTAAGTGATGGGTCATTATACTTTAAACACCATGGAGAAGCCTAGATTGGCAATTAAACAGCTCGTGCTGACACTCACTTGTGCCACCCTGTGACCCCCTTTAGATTGAGATGTTGGAGCTCCGGGCCCTCAGCCTGCTAAATTGGGCAAGGCTCTTCTCATGACGAGAGCGGGCCCTGAAATCTGCCGGCTTCAAAGGGAGCGAGATCATGTATAAACCATAATGTGGGTGCACCGTGGCTCACAAAAAATAAGGCAGGAAGAGATGAAATGTTACAAGTGCAAGGGGGGAAATGAGAGAATAATGACGATCCTAATGCAACTCAAAGCAGGATTGTTGCACAGGAAAATGCATCCCACTGCTTGTGCATAAAATCAAGGCCGGCAGATGACACGCAGCTAACAGAAATGTGTCAACAGTGACACAAAGTGAGAGTGAGTATGAGAGAGGCCCCTGAGACAGCCAGAAACAAAAATTAGTTGTCCTTAACAAGTTAAGGTTCATCATTATATTCTGGCTTGGAGCCATAAAAGCAGACGGGGGTATCTAATGAGCTGCGAAGGATTTTTTGAGGGTGTTTATTGCATTTCTTGGAACAGTTGTCTGCAGAGAGGGATGAAGGTATATGTGTACCTCACGGGCCACACGCTTGCTCACACGTAGTCTTTCAGCTCTTGTGCATTTTTTACATGTACCATTGTGGGTAGAGGTCAAGGGACTAGCCAGGGTTTATTTTTTACAGTGGCACCCAGATCCTCCAGCCTTGGAATACGCTCAGGTCTTGTCTTTGCCTGGTGTTTGTATGTGTGCATGCACACAGAAAAGCACACATTCCCACACTGTTTTTCTGTCTTTCTCTCCCTTCTGTGGATGTACACATATTCTCACACTGCAGGCGAGAGACATATGTATTTGAGATATTCATAGTAAGAACCGCTCCACCTGCCCTTCAGCAAGGGCTTCCACACTTCTCAGCTTGCTTTTGCTCTGTAGTCAAGGAGCAGTAGGAGGAACAGGGTGTAAATTGAGAGCTCAAGAGTTTCTGTTTCTCTCTCTCTCTCTCTCTCTCTCTCTCCTCCTCTTTCTTCTTCTCCCTCCTCCCTGTCTCCTTCCTTTTACGGGAGTGGGGTTGGATGTAGTCCTCTCCACCACACACACACACACACACACACACGCACACGCACACGCACACGCACACACACACACACACACACACACACACACGACTGCTATTAAACTCCAGTTCTGTCTTAAGTTTGTAAGGGCTGTTGCAGTAGAGGATGGAATTTCTGAGGCAAGTATCTACAGTGGCTCTGGGACCCCTGAAAAGACTAACATTCTTTATGGGTATTTTCACATCTGTTAAAATGGACTTTGATTTTTTAAAAATATCTTTTCAATTGAACATATGCTATATTATTTATTTCTCTGATCCACCTATGGAATGAGCTGTGTAAATAAATACAAGATCTCTTTGACATAACTTGGTAAGATGAAGCCTCACCAAGACCCCTCTCTCCAAGAACTGGCATTCTCAAAAGCAGGATACTAGTCCATGCTGGTTCTTGGATGGCAATTGGCCTCTTCTGGTTTGGCCTTATTAGAAGGGCAGCCATTACCTCAGTTTGGCTCTTCACCACACTTGACCAAGCTGTCCTTCCCTGCTTTGCCCCATTTTTCTAAGCATTTGCTGTTACTGCAGTTGAAAGATGTTTTCCCAACAGTACAAACAATGCATATAAAATCTGACAGCCCTTTGTCCTGTGCAGCTAAAACTAGCTTTTGTGTCCTGGCAAATTTGGATGTTGGGAAATGCCAGTTCAAGAACTGGAGTGCATTCGGAACTTTCCAGAAGCAAGTGCTGTTTATATTGTCTTTTCTGTGATTACTGTTTTTTGTTTTTGTTTTTTTTTTTTATCATTTACAAGGCTATTGAATGATGCACAGATAATTTATTAAATTAAAGTAAGAATCATAGAGGAGAAAGGGCATATAAATTGGAATAGTGTGTGTGTGTTTCCCCATTTTTCTAGAAAAAAAAATTATTCAAAATGACCATGACTTAAGATGAGTGTCACACAAGAACCATCAGAATTTCTCTCTCTGTCTCACTCTCTCCTCTTACTCTGAAATGGTGAGCACAGCAACAAAAGGAAAAAACTGAAAATTTGATTTCTCTCCATCACCAGAATGAGGCCTAATGAGGCATGCAGAGCATTGTCAAGACATGTATATACATTTCAACCACGTTAATATTTTATTTAGCTGTCAGTACACAACAAACGCTATCACCTGTCCTTCTGGAGCTGATCAGGACTTAGGAAATTGCCGTCTGAGAGGCTGCAGCTCATGCCTCAGAAACCAAGTGGACGTGTGATTTCTGGCTGCTAGTCCAAGCCCACTTTTCCACCCGAGCACATCAGTTGAATTTGTCTTTTGCTAAAGATGTTAAAAATCGTAATGTCTCATGTCAGTAGCAATAATGAAGGGGAAGACCGGCTTTAATGACATTATGAGAATCATTATGTTTAATTTATCACTAATTAATGCTGACAGGTTTCATATGCCTTGCATTGCTTTCATGTGAATGTTACTGCGCTTTTTTTTTTTTAATTGTATGTACACACCCCTCCTCATTCATTCATTTTGATTCTGACGATTTACACAGCTTTCTGTCTTCTAGGTTCCCTCCCCATATGGTCCCTCCCCATCATACTCTCCACACGACTGGCATCCCCCATCCGGCAATCGTCACACCAACAGTCAAGCAGGAATCCTCACAGAGTGACGTCGGCTCTCTCCATAGCTCGTAAGTGATGTGCTGCTTGGTAGCTTCCTGGCCAAGGTTAGCTTCTTCTGTTGGAGCTTAGTGAGCACCCTCTCCATATGGCTTCTGGTTTCCCTATAAAGGAGGACATGCTCTCCAGCACTCCAGCAGGTCTCAGTAACTATCACACTGCTGCTCAAAACAGAAGTCTCCTTGGTGTGTGTTTGAGGAGACTCCTGGGAAGTGGGGTTCGTCATCTTTTACTTCCCCTCTGTTCTGGTGAAATGTTGTTTGGGATCGTGAGGAAGTGATTTCAGAATCTCTCACCAGCCTGGTCTCTTCCTTTGACGCTCTAGAGTGGGAAGGGGAAAGGAACAGGGTCCTGCCTTGGGGATGTTGACTGCCTTGTTGTTTATTGGCTGGTGTGTGTTCTCTCCCTTTGTCTCTATCCAGAAAGCATCAGGACTCCAAAAAGGAAGAAGAAAAGAAAAAGCCCCACATAAAGAAGCCCCTTAATGCATTCATGTTGTATATGAAGGAAATGAGAGCGAAGGTGGTGGCTGAGTGCACACTGAAGGAAAGTGCAGCCATTAACCAGATCCTCGGGCGCAGGGTAGGTAGTCCCCCCTGGAGAGAACCAGAGTGAACTGAAAACAGTGATATGTGTCCCTTTACATCTTATTCTGAGAGCATTGCCCTCAACCCTGTCACTTTGAATCCTTATATGGCTTCCATTGGTCAAGACCTTTGAATAGCATTTAGAATAACCACCTTCCTTATTTTACTGCTGAAGACATAGCAAAGGCAGAAGGGCATGGGGGCAGACATGTTTCCTCTGGGTACCATTATTGTTAGTGCCAGGACCCAGCAAGCCATCTGTGTCTCCTCATTCTACCATATCTAGATAGACTCATGCCCCCGTAGCTTCATGTCTCATTTACTGCCATGGTGTAGCTTGTGATGTTTCTGCATCTCTTTCTCTCCTTGTCTCATATTTTCTGCAGTGGCATGCCCTGTCCAGGGAAGAGCAAGCAAAGTACTATGAGCTGGCCAGGAAGGAACGACAGCTTCACATGCAGCTCTATCCTGGCTGGTCTGCGCGGGATAACTATGTACGTGGACGGCTTTCTGGAGAATTCAGTCTTTGCAGATATACTGTGTGTCTGCAAAGACCCAGAGGATGGGTTATCACCTACTTAAACCATTCTGTCTCCTTCTGGGACCTGGCCTGAGCCCTTCTGTTATGTTAGCAGATGGTCATTCCTCAGGAAGCAGGAAGGAAGCTGGCACCCATAGCCCCACATTGTCCCACTGTACCTCATTGCCTACCTCGTATTAAAGAAAAATGGAGCTCCAAAACACATCCAAAAGGGCTTGCATTGTCGATTAATCTCTAGCCATCAGTGGTGCAGCTTTACAGAGACCACACCAGATAGAAGGTCTGGGCATCTTTAATTCCTCACAGGCCTTCAAGCAGGGCCTATAGCCTCAGGGAGGAAAACCAGACAAGCATCTGAAGCCAGGCTGTCACAGGAGCTGGGAGGGTGTTTCAGCCTGGGAAAGGCACAATGGGAAGATCTCTGGAAGTAGCCAGCAGAAGTCATCTTTTGGTAGGGAAGATGAAATGACTCTGGAATCCACAGAGGTAGACAAGGGTGTCACATGACACATCTGTCACATGATAAGTGTGCTTCTGGGCTCTGTTGGCAAATGAAGATTTGCTTGATTTTCTGTCTTGCTTCTTAAACATCATCAGCTAGAATTGATGGCACACAGCACATTCCCACTGATGAGCCCTCTGCCACTCACTCCCCCCCACCCCCCGTTAGTCCTGTGTTTTGCCCAGCAGCTCTGAGTTCTGGGCTCCTTCCCTCTCCGGATGGGGGGATGTCTCTTGCTTTGTCTCTTGACTTCATCTTGAAGGTCTCATGAAATATCTTCGTCACCCGCTCTGCTGTCAAAGTCAGCCTTGCCTTGCTGCCATTACAGGCTTCCTTCCTTTTCCCCCTTGGGAAGGTCATAAAGCCAGGAGAGTGTTTGCCTGATGGCACCAGTGGGGAAGGCCGGGTGGGGGTGGGGGTGGGAAGATCACTCCATCCCATTGGAGTCATCTTTGAAAGGGCTGGCTCTTGAATCACCTTCACTCTTTGTCCTCACACCTGTAAAGCTAGGGCTGGCTCACCAGCTACCTACCATGTAAATAAGGGGACTGGACTGGCCTGCACAGCAATGCCCCCACCCATGACCTTCCTTCAGGCCTCCCTGCCCAGACAGCACATTTGTGCTTCAGAGAGTAGCCTTCATCACTAGGAGAGAAGCCTACTGAGCTCTATATGAGACCTTTCCGGTTGTTTTGTGTGTGCTGCTAGGACACCTTTCCTCTGGGCCGAAAGTAAGAGATGAGGAGTTGAGCCTCCCACTGGTTCTCTGTGTACCCAGTTGCAGATGACACTTCAGCAGCGGCTCCTTTATACCCTCCTGGACATACTCACCCATATCATCCCAGGACAGCTGTCCCTTTGACCTCTAGGAGCTCACAGAGCTCAACTCTGATTCAGCCCTGCCTCATTACACATCTAATCCTGAAGTCATCAAGAAGGTATCCAGAGTAGGATTCAGTTTCTCCATCGCTACCATATTCCAAGGCTTCTTAGGCATCTATGTCTTCATAGGGCCTTCATATAAAAACTGCCCAGTTTGCGGACCATGCACCTTTAGGGGCATGGTAGATGGTTTCCTCTGGGGCTGCACAAGATGAATGCAAAGGCACGGGCAGACGGGGTGACAGGAGGGAGTCATTTAGACACTGTCCAAGGCATTCTGTGATGTGCTTTCTAGATCTTTCAGAAGGTCTTTGTACCACTTGCCCTGCCTTCCACGCTGCCCTGGAAGGTAGCTTGGACAATAGGGGGCTGCTGAGAGGGTGAGGAGCTGATTTAGAGGTGGATTGGCTGTAGGGCTGCAGGCCCTTAGCCTCTTGGACACAGGCTCACAGGTTCTTGTTTCAACGTCTCATTGTACATGTGTGGGAACACATGCTGGCTCCTTCCTTCCATGCTCCAGAGAACACACTAGGGTCTGGAATCTCATACCTCAAGCTTTTGTGGGTTTGATTATGGCGGGAACTAGTTAACATTCTTTTTTAACCAACTTGAGAATGGAGGTCCTGCAGCTGTTAAGTCCAGAAGGTTCTCTTGGGAGATATGTTCTGAACCAGCCTTTCTTGCCTCTTCAGACAAGTGGGCCATGGAGCCTTGATGTCACCACCTTAGGGAAGTGTATTGGAGTGAAACCCCATATGGCTGCTCAGGCTTGACCTGTTCTTTAGGACCCAGGAGGACCTAGCTGGGTACCATAGTAACAGCTAGCTGACCAGGTATCACAGTAGAGCATTCCTTCCTTCCTATAGTAAAGGCTCTATCTGTCCACTTGACTTTTTTCTCTTGCTCTCATTTCTTATTTTTTTTCCTTGTTACTTTTGAAAGGGATATGGTCTCTCCTCATAGCTTCATGCTTTCTTCCCATTTAAACCCCATCCCTGTCCACTAGAAGTGTGTAGTCTGCACTGCATACTGCTCAATCATGGGCGAGAACTGCATCCCAGGTGTCTGTGCACAGCAGAGACGTCTGTAGGAGATCCTGAGATGGCCCTGGAATGTGTGTGTATGTTAGGGATGAGAAGGTACCCTCTGACTAGACCACTTCTCGAGATTTTCTTCCAGTTTTCTCCTGCCCACCCTGACAGAGCATGTTTCCATTTTTTTTCCCTTTGTGTGCCAAGAAACATAAAAGGACCTGGTGTATGACTGCATCAAGCGCCACAGCACATGTCCTTAGTGCCCCAGATCCCATTCCCTCAGAGGGTAGAGCATCCCTTTCCGAAATAGTTGGACTCATCCAAGCCTGACGCAACCTTGGGGTTGTTACACAGACATCCCCATCCTTTTCCTTCTCATGTTGCTGTCACTGTCCTACGAAAACCCTTAAGTAAAGATGGCAACATTTACATATTGTGAAGCACACAGATTTGTAGGCCTGCAGCTGCCTTACATGGCCCAGAGGGCCTCCCTACAGCCCTGCCGTGGGACAGTGGACCCCAGAGCCTTGCTTGCCCTCTTAACAGGGTCAGGCTGGAAGGTGGCAATGACATAAGGCAGTCTTCTTACCTTTGAGGTATCAGAGAAGGGTTTCTATGAAGGTCACAGACAGTCCTCAGTACAAGGCTCAGCCCATGGCTGAGGGCAGCACTTTGAGATCACTTGACTTTGCCTTCTAGCTCTGCTTCATCTTGTCTGTGTGACCTCAAGAACAGTGCCTAGGCTCTCTGTACCTGTTTCTCCATTTGTGGCACTGGAGCGATGAAGATACATGTGCCGTGTAGAGCTGTTGCCAGTGGGGTTGTGCCTGGCTCCCAATGTGTGATTCACAAATGCTGGTCATTGTTAGAGAGACTATTAAAATGAAGAGCTAACCTTATAACAGGCCATAATTTTAATACTTGTTAGGAGCTAGTCATTCTAACAGGTTGATAATATGCATTGTACAAATGGCTCCTGGTTTTTTGACTTAAGAAAGTGTGCAGTCAATGGCACAAGCCATTCAGTACTTTTTGATAAGGTAGGCATCATGGTAGATGAGTTGGCCCAGCTCTAGGCTACCCTATGTATGTTTGAAGTGGGCTGGGCTAAGCTGTGACATCCTGAGCGAGCTGGGCAGGCGTAATACACGTGTACGCAGAAGTTTCTCTGTCCCTCTTGTCTGGTCTTCCAGCTATTTAGTCCCAAAGAAACATGCCAAGGCTTATAGTAATTACAAGCTGTTTGGTCTATGGCTCAGGTTTATTGCTTGCTAACTCTTACACTTTAAGTTTATCTATAGTTCTGTTTATGCTCAGCTATGTGGCTTGGTACCTTTGCTTAGTGCAGCATTCTCATCTTCCCCTGGCAGGTGAATCTGCTCTTCCCAGAATTCTTCCTGTCTGCCTAGCTTCTGGCCAATCAGTGTTTATTAAACTAATATTTACAATGCACAAAAGCATAATCTCACAGCACACATACATTTGTGAATTATGATCTTTATAGCCAGTGATATGTGTGTGTTGGGGTGCAACCAGAGGAATACCTGTGTCTAACGTAAGAGAATGGGTGACACTTTTCCTTGCCTATGCATGTCCACCCTGCAATTTTGACAGAAGCCCAGGTAACCATTGGCTTTCTCTTGGGCCTTTAATCCCACTCCTTAATCTTTTAAAAGGAAGGATCACACTGTATTTATGAAAAAAAAACACTACTACAGAAAACTAGAGTGGTTTCTTTTAACTCGGAACAAGGAAGCAAAGACACTTAGGCTTTCCTAGTGAGCAGCTGAGGGGCAGGTAGAAGCTGTGAACCACTGAAGGCGTCCAGATTTCTCCATGCCCCTTGGAAGTGAGCTCGCCCTGCTTCTCCCTGTGCTCTCCATCTCTCACTGAACCTTCCTTGCCTCTCTCTTCTCTTTATGGTATCAGATGCTCTGGATCAGGTTGAAGATGGATGAAGGCCATGAGATCTTTCCACATCTTCCTTTTCTTCAAAAAATTGTATCCTCCTAGCTAGGCAGAGTTCAAGGGTTAGATTCATGAGTGGCAGACTGGATATAGACGTGTGAGTTCAGACATCTCCCTCCTTGTTCATTTCTTGACCTAATTTCCTGCACTTCATCTGTTCGTCTAGGGGAAGAAGAAGAAGAGGAAAAGGGACAAGCAGCCGGGTGAGACCAATGGTGAGTGACAGTCATCAGGACTATAGAAGAAACACCAGCTGCAGGGCCACTTTTATGTCAGGCTTCCATGGGAGGCGGGGGCAGGAGAAATCCAAGGCTAGGATGTGGGGAACCCATCTTAGGGAGCCTTTTTTGTTTATGCATTTTAATTAATTGCTTCATGACTGCCCTTTTAAAGCTAGTAACACCCATTGTTGCATGAAAAGCCCGTTGTAATTCTGGCGGAATGTGTTTTTAAATAACTGCCAAGCCTGTAACTAGAGAGCCAGCGGTAGGCATGCCTCTGCCGGGCTTTGGACAGCCTGCTTTTGTATGTGTCTGAGAAGGGTGAGGAGGGGCCTAGGGGACCAGGAGGGGTGTGTGTGAGTGTTGGGTTAACTGGCTGTTCCTGAATGTTCCAATGCATGCCTTTCAGTGGTAAATTGCACCCATTTTAAATTAAGGAGGTTTGTCATTCAGTAGAAGGATCTAGAAATACTGCATACACAATCAAGGTCCCTTGGAGAAGGCCAGGCTTTACAGACAAACAAAAATTTTGAAGACTTTGTGTAATTTGTTCTTTTTTTTCAGAACACAGCGAATGTTTCCTAAATCCTTGCCTTTCACTTCCTCCGATCACAGGTGCTAATGTCCTTTTGAGTCATTAAAATAGTTGATAAACTGTTTTTTCATTTTTCTTGCCATTTATAGTTTTATTAACATTAAACACGTATGACATTTGAACATCCTTTAAAAATGATCATCTACACGGTTTCATTATGTTTCAGTAGATTTTTTTCCAATTGCTTTGGTTGGTTTTATTTATTTTTTATTTTAACTTCTGTTTTATTTATTTATTGTCCCCATAACAGTTGTTTAAGCAGCGATGTCAGTGGTTTAGAACTGAACTAACTGTGCAAATTGAATATGCAGTATTTCTTTAAAAGAGACTGGTAAAGAAACAAAATGGAAAAAAAATTCAGTAATAAACCTCCTTAATCTAATGGCCTTCCCATTGCCCACTAAGTCTTTCTCACACCAGCATGCAATCGCAGTATGATTATTTTTTCTTTGCTTTTTATTTATTTATTTTTGTTCGGTCTTTCTTTCGCTTTTTGGCTTTTATCATTTGCAAACCTGCTAGCCATTTCCTGACCATGCTTGCTTCCACGCCCGCTAGGAGCTTCTAACACTTAACAGCTCTCCCCTGGCCTGTTCACCCTTCCTTCCCTCTTAATATTAATGAAAATAGATTTTAAAAAAGACAAACACCCCAAAAGCTGCAATATCCCAATACCCACAACCTTTTTCTTTCTTTATTTCTTTCTGTTTCGTTTCATTTTGTTCTGTGTTTATTTGTAGTTTTTTTGTTTGTTTGTTTATTTATTTTCAAAACTGGTACTCAGAAGAAAAAAGCATGTTATGAACTTAACTTCTTCCTTCGCTTTATTTTCTTCTTTGAGAAAAAGAAAATTGAAAGAATTTAAAAAAAAAAAAAAACGAACTAAACAAAAAGAGTTAAAAATAATCCAAAGAGCAAGTTCTTGGCTATTGCTGTCCTGTGGATGGCTGGAACCAGATCTGACCGTCCTTGATAAGGGATACTGCAGCTTTATTTGCAACAGCTAATTTCACAAGTTGAATAAGTGTGATTTTTACCTTCTTTTTTATTAAAGAAAGTTTCTTTAAAAAAGAAAAAAGAAAGAAAAGTCAATATTTTGCTATTAGTAACCCGGTCATTGATTTATTCCCTTTTTTATTTTTATTTTTTCTTGTTTGTATCTCTCTCCCCCTCCCTTACCCCTCTCTCTTCCTCTCTCCCTCTCTCTCTTCCTCTCTCTCCCTGCCTCCCACCTCCTCCTCTGCTCGCTCCTTTCTTGAACCTATTCAGACCTGAGCGCTCCTAAGAAATGCCGAGCGCGCTTTGGCCTTGATCAACAGAATAACTGGTGCGGCCCCTGCAGGTGTGTATAGTCTCCCAGATTCGCTGTGCTGGTTTGCAGCCCTCTCCTTCCTTCTTCCCCCTCTGGCCTGTTGCTTTGTAGCTTTGTGTGTGGATCATAGGAAATACTGGGGAGCGGGGATTCTGTCAGTGTGTGGGCTCCACAAGGGATGTGCTTGTCTGCCAGCTGCTGCTAGCCAGAATGCCACTGTAAAACAGTGTGTGTGCCTCCTCAGGGCCACTCAGCCTCCAGCCCTCCCTCCCCCTTCCCTGGGACAGCCAGCCCAGGATGTGCTCACCCTGGCCTAGGTAGAAGCCAATGACATCACCTTCCCCCTCCTCTTCTCTCTTTTTCTCTCTCTTTTTATTTATTTTTCATTGATTATTTTTTGTTGTTGTTGTTTCTGGTTGTTTTCCTTTGTGTGTGTGTGTAGTGTGTGTGTGTGTTTTATTCTTTTATTTGATTTATTTTTTGTTTTGGCTCATAGAAGCCCCTTCCTTTCAAGCCCTTGATGAGGGGCCATTGTCAAGTAGAACCAAGATGGAACAGAAAACAATTAGTGGAGGTCTCCCACCCAACTGAGCACAACCCACCATTGTGTTGTATTTTTTTTTGTGTTTACCTTATGCTAACAGATGCAAATACTCCAAAGAAGTGTCGGGCACTGTTCGGGCTTGACCGACAGACTTTATGGTGCAAACCCTGCAGGTACATGAATGACCATTCCCAGGCCTTGGGACCAATCAGAGCCTTCTGTCCTTCTGCTGCTTAGTGGGTCGATTTATTTTGCCCTCATTCGCATCTATTTTCCCACTGGCATCAATATAACTAATAAACTCTCATTCTTCAGATTTTCCTTGCTGATTTCACACTGTTTCCTTTCCCCCTCTCTCCTCCCTGTCCCCTGGTGGCAAGGGTTGACAGCCATGACCTTCCCACACGAAGATAGGCACTCAGGCTCTGGCTTTGGAAGCCAGCATCCTGGACCTGGCCAGCCTAGTGAATGACTGGGTACCTGGTGTTCTGAGCCACCATGTCATCTCCCCAGCCCATTCCAGGTGTGAAAGAGTCAGAACTTGACCTTGGCAGTGGTAGCATTCCCATGCACTTCGGCTAAAAATGCTGATAGCGGTGCACTGGGACAGGCTGCTTTTAAAATCCTCTCTCTCTCTCTCTCTCTCTCTTTCTCTCTCTCTCTCTCTCCTTTTGTTGTTTTATGTTTAAAACACCTGTCTGGATGGAGGAGCTCGTTAGTGGACCTTGTTTTACAGTGCTGAAAGAGAAGCGTGGCATTGAATGGCATGCACCAGCTAACAGCCAGAAACTGCAGTGTTGCCAGGCCAGGCCTGCAGAGCAAACAGTATGACTACATGCAGGCAGAGTGTGGGTCCCCACATGCATCAGATCAGTCCAGAAGAGCCAGGGTTGAGCCCCCTGATCTGCTGCAGTTTTCCCAATTCAGGGTACTGGCAGAGAAGGTGTAGGTACTTCCTTCTTGGTGGAGGGTTGTGCTCTAGTACCCATCTCCTTTCCTTCCCTTTTAACGACCACCTTTGGTTAAATTATTTGTTGTTTCTTTGTTCTGATACAAGCAGTCTTTGAATTTGGAATATTATGATGGTAGGTATTTCAACGCCCTGAACACATCCCCTGTTTGTAGTGCTCCCGCGTCACGTGTCCCTCTTCTCCATCCCCTGCCGTGCTTCGTGTCTAGACGGTAGATCAGATGTTCATCCCATCACATGCATGTCCACGAGTCCGCTGTGTCTCTGGTTCCCCTTCTCTGGTGCCAGAATGAGAGATTGCTGACCACACAAGGCCCCAGGGGAGTGAGGGCCAGAGAATCATCATTGATAGAAAGCTTCACAGATGCCCTGGGATCTGGAGTAAGGGAACTGGGCCTTAGACAGGCACCCAGCAAGAGAGCAACTTCCTGTGAGCAGACAGCATTGAGAGATGACAGATCTTACAGAGCAGCCCCAGGGACTTCAGAGAAAGCTGCATAAGGATGTTAGGTATTAAATTAGGGTAGGGTGGGAAGCCAGGGACCTGCTTACCCTCTGTAGGCAATCTGTCCCAGGGTAAGACAGTGGAACACCCTGCCTTAGCAAGTCATAACAGACACCATTGCCTGGGCCCCACAGTGAGGCTGGTACAGCTGACAGTCTCATAATTTTATTCCTGAATAGTTATTTATGGACTTTTTTAAAAATTTCAGATCAGTTGTTGCAAACTTAGCCTTAGCTTCTTCTTTGGAAGCTATTACTAATGTTAACAAGGATAGACCAACCCCACCACCTCTCTCCCCTCCCCCAATCCTCAATTACAGCCCGTCTTGACTTAAATCCACGGTGGGTTATAGTCCTCCAACCAGAAATTTCTTGATAGTTTTAACAACAACAACAGCAATAACATTTTTAAACTGGGTTTTTATTTGTTTTGCCAGATTAAGGCCTTTGTCCTTAGCTAGGATGCATGCTGGGAGCTGACCGTCCATACCTTAATGCAGCATTTCTGTTGTCAGAGAGGCTGAGACGTCCCTGGACAGGACACAGAGTCCAGTAGTCCCCTGTCACTACCCAGTCTTCTTTCTGGCCTCAGCCCTAGGAATTTTTAGCTGCCATTTTTCTTGTTCTGAACACTTGGTTTTGTTTTTTTTTGTGTGTGCTGTAAATGTGTTAGCAAGTTTATTTCTGCTGTTTGTTTGAGGAGGACCTTCCAAAATGGGACCAGGATGCACCCTTAAAATGTATAAGGGAAAGCTACACGTGGATGCTCATGAGACACCTCTAAAATGGGGAAGGTCACCATGTGGAACAAGGACTTACCACAATTCCCCTTACCCCAGCTCTTCCTTTACACACCACATAGCCACACTGAGCTGGATGCTAAAATCAATAGGACATTCAGAAAACAATCAGTCAACACATAGACACACAGACACACACACACACACACACACACACACACACACACACACACACACACGCTTGTGAGTGGAGGCATTTTCTGGCCCATCCAGATGTGTTATTCCAGCTGCTTTTAGCTCAGCCAGCCCTATTGGGGAACATCAGTCCACCACCATCAACTCCCTGTCCTGTGTTCGCATGGCCTGGAAAGGAGGGTGGGAGGGGTGAGGAGAGCCTCTGCAATGCCCCTAGCCAATCAGGACTTTTAGGTTTCAATTTTGTTTGTCATTTGAGGACTTTTTAACCAGACTGTTTTGAGCCCACCAAGCTGCTTCCCCACCCTGGCAGAGCCTGGAATGTTGCTCCGTGCTGTCCCTCAGTCTCTCCTCTTCCCCACCCCTTTCTTCCTGTTGCTTCCTCCCTGTTTTGCTTACACCCTCCCCACCCTTACCTTCTTCTCTTCTTCCTGTTTTCAAAATGCATGGAGATCTGAGTTTGTGAGCATGCTTTGATGTGCAGGCTAAGGTGGTTTAAAATGGAGAGATTAAACTGTTTATTTCATTCCTGGGATGGGAACAGAACCTATAGACTGTGCCAGTCCCTCTGAGCCTGCTAGAAAAGGGGACTATCCTTGCTCCCCTAGAGTTCCTTCTGGCCCAGACAGACCCAGCCCCGAGGCTGAGCCTCTGGGGGGCACAAAGGACTGAGCATGTTCTCTTCCTTTCCTTCTGTCCTTCTACAAAGTCCATGTCCCATGCCAGGTGCTCTGGGCCTAGACTGGAAGAGGAACTAACGTAGCACAGCCCCATCCTTGCAAATGCCAGAAACACTGTTTAGAAAACTATGGAGATTGCCTTCAAAAAGGCAGCATCTTGGAGGTTCTTCAGTGACCGATGGCTGGCTGGTGCTCACATGTTTGGTTTGGGATGGAGCGGTATCCATGCACCATGGTTCTCATGCTATATTGAAGAGTCTTTGGAGGAGCACATTCCCAAGTCTAAACTGTTTTTATGGCATTAGTGGGTTGGTCCCCAGGATCATTTTCCTACTAAGTGAGTTCCCATTAGCCAGCAGTTGATGGTGGGCAAGACTTTGAAGTCTCGTGCCTGATGTCTTGAGTTGGTTTTTCCCACCTCACCCTTTGATGGGTCAGAAGGGCTCTGAAATTCTCATCCGTCCTTTCTGCACAAATGGGTCATGGTGAGGGGGACGCTATGGTTGCAGTGTAGGACAGATTTAGTCTTTCTGCTTCAGACCCTGATCCCAAGGTCCCTCCTGGCCCTCTTCCTTGTCACTTCTCTGTGACACTCCACTTCCTGACCTCCCTCAGCATATGACAAGGGCAAGGCAACCCTGTGTAACATTCTCACTCCCTGCAACCTTCTTACTAGGGGGTGGGGAAGCCCCAGAATTTTAAGGGGGGAAAAATATAAAGCCAAAAAAAAAAAAATTAAAAGCAAAGCAAAAACCTTTGAATCTTAATTTTATCCACAACCTGCAGGCCATGTCAACCAGTTATTCTTGTACTTTGAAATCATTTTCTGTTTTTCTTACTGTGTCCCTCCGCCCCCTTGTTTACCTTCTTCTTCCTGTTTTTTGGTGCTTCTTTTTCTTTTCTTTTGGTTGATTTTTGTTTTCTTTTTTAGTTTGGTTTGGTTTTGTTCTCCTCCCCCCCCCCTCCTCTCTCACCTGATTCTGACCTCTCGATTTGGTGTGGTTCGTAACAGACAAGCCCAAAAGCTCTCTGGGAACCGCCGCCTCCCGGTGGTGGTGTGTTAAAACCTTTAAGCCCCTTGCCCGCGCTGCCTTCAGCTATGTGGGCTCAACAGTCAGCATTCCGAGAGTTTCATATTGATAAGAGGCCACTGGGGAAGGAGCTTTCTTTCTCTTTTAAATGCTCTCAGGCATCATTGGAGACTGAGGGTGGGGGAGGGTGGGAACGAGTCAGGAGGCCAGGCAAGGAGATGTGATGGGAAACGGAAGGGAATTCTCAGCCCAAAGAGAAGAGAAAGAAACTACGTTAGTCTTCATGTATTTAAAACCACTTCCTGGGGACCATGAGCCGCCTTCTGCAGGTGACTTCCATTAGTCTGCTCACATGCATTCTGGAAGGAGTGGGGCCCTGGGTGTCCGGTGAGGACGGGGCATGGGTAGGACACCTCCTTTGCCAGAGCAGACATAGACATGGGAGCCCACAGCCCCCTGACGTCACCGCTTTAATTGCTCTGTGCCTTCCTGGCATGGCTTGTGGCGGGGGAAATCCCTTAGGTGACGTCAGCTTTTCTTGAGCATTGGATAATTCTCTCCCTTGGCATCTTTGCCCTTCATTCACAGATATCTCTCTCCCCTGTTTCTAGGAGAAAAAAAAAGTGCGTTCGCTACATACAAGGTGAAGGCAGCTGCCTCAGCCCGCCCTCTTCAGATGGAAGCTTACTAGACTCGCCTCCCCCGTCCCCGCATCTGATAGGCTCCCCTCCCCAAGATGCCAAGTCACAGACTGAGCAGACACAACCACTCTCGCTGTCCCTGAAGCCTGACCCCCTGGCCCACCTGTCCATGATGCCACCGCCACCTGCGCTCCTGCTCGCGGATGCTGCCCACGGCAAGGCCTCCACCCTCTGTCCCAACGGAGCCCTGGACCTACCACCTGCCTCCCTGCAGCCACCCATGGTCCCTTCCTCATCGCTTGCACAGCCGTCAACATCTTCCTTACATTCCCACAACTCTCTGGCTGGGACCCAGCCCCAGCCTCTGTCTCTGGTGACCAAGTCTTTAGAATAGCCCCACCTCCTCGTCCGTCCGTCCGTCGGTCCGCTGTCCCCTGCTTGATTGAAGTGTTTCCTCCTGGTTCTTGGTTTGCCCTTCCCCCACCTGGAAAGCTTTTGTTTTGTACTCTTAATTTGTGCCGCTGTGGCTACATGAGTTGATGTTTATCGAGTTCATTGGTCAATATTTGACCCATTCTTATTTCAATTTCTCCTTTTAAATATGTAGATGAG
This sequence comes from Sigmodon hispidus, assembly GCA_004025045.1. Lineage (NCBI taxonomy): Eukaryota > Metazoa > Chordata > Mammalia > Rodentia > Cricetidae > Sigmodon > Sigmodon hispidus. The sequence goes on along the minus strand of PVIH01003051.1, from coordinate 38,755 downwards.
AGAAACCTCATGATTCTACCAAAATTTTTATCAACAGCTGTTTAAAGTCTTTGTAGCGTTTAAAAATATATATATATATACATAACTGTTATGTAGTTTGGATAGCTTAGTTTTAAAAGACTGATTAAAAGCCGAAAAGGAAAAAAAAAAATGAGCAGCGGTTTTGACGCGCCTCCGGAAGGACTTGGTTCTGTGTTATTTGTATTAAATACGAGCTTGCGAACCAATCACTTTACATCTTGGTTTTTAAACCACGAGGGCACAATGAATGCAGTGCCAGTCTTTTTTTTTCTTTTTCTTTTCCTTTCCTGTGTGAAACAACTTTTATTGTGATGTTACTTGTTATTGTTTAAATGTACAGAAACAAAGGGTTAAAATGTGTTAATATTCCTTGTTCCATGGTGTTGTTCTTTTGGGGGGAGGGGACGCTACTCAACAATGAACAGAATCAATGCTGTTGGACCAGTAGTATTTATTGCTTTAGAGGTTGCTTGTACCTGTACATCCGTCCCTTTTAAAATATGTTTTTCTTTTTTTTTTTGAAACTGTATAAAATCCCCCTTTAGCATAAGCATCTTATATATAACAACTCATTTGTACAAGGTTTTTAAGTTTATATATAAAATGTGTATATATTTTTGTTTCCTTTTTTTGGCTTTTGTTTGTTTGTTTGTTTGTTTCTGTATAAAACGCAGATGCCACCAAATGGACATTAATAGTTTCATTAAGGATCAGTAGCATTAACAAAAGTTGCTTTAAAAGCCATTCTGTAAAACAAGACTTGAACATTAGTGAGAGAATCTTATCAGCTGTCTGAGCAGCCGTGGGAACCGCCCTGTTTCCCCCTGACCTCCTAGGCAATTGCCCCATGCTCTTAGAACTTGGACTGTGTGCAAAACTTTTATGTGCCAAAATTCTCAGTGACATTAGCTTTCTCCCTTTCTTTGATGCTGTACTTTCTGTTCGCCATGTTTTGCTGTGAGGTTACATAGATAGATTTGTATGTAGTTTTAATGTCACCTATAACAAAATGTGTTTGGTAGCAGACTGTCCAGAAAGCATTTTAAATGAAGAGGTCTAAACCCTTAAGGGCCAAAAATTCTGTATATTAGATTTCTCTTAAATGAAAAAAAGAAAAAAAAAAGCTGCCACTTTTATGTACGCATATTACATACAAGTAGGCAGCGAGCTTTGAAAACAAGCAAACCTAGGCATGCTGATGTTGTAAAATGCTGTACAAAGCTGAGACCTGTTCCTTCAGTGCCATCGTAGTTGACATGAAGCGATTGTAAAACTGTCTCTGGTTTTCTCTGGTTTATTAAAATGCTAACTATAACATTTTTTTGTGAATACTTTGAATGTTTCCTAACAGTTGTGATGTTACTGTTCTGTTTTATGCTTATTCTGAGTTCCTTTTGAATGGTTGGGAAGCCATTTTTGTAATGAATAAATGTCCATGCTGTATAGTATCCGTAGCATGCCGTTCTGGATTTAATAAAAGCAATTAGTATGTGCAGAGAAAGGCTGGTCACTTGATTCTGTGGTGGGGGGAAGGATGGGGTTTCTCTTTTGGACACTGAACTTCCTTTACAGGGAGATGTAGGTGACTGGATACCTAAAATGGTCTTAAAGTCTTCTTGACTTCCTCCCTGCACCGTCGGTGAATGTTTGGTGTGTCTTGTGTAGTAGCCAGTTTATGTTCTGTGTCATTTGCAGTGAAGGTTCCTGCAGACAGAGGGACTAGGATTTTTATATATATATATATACATTCCCCAGTGTCACAAACAATAAATGAACAAATGAGGCTAATTTGGCCACTACTTGTTCATACCCTGTTCATTGCACTATGTGAAACAGACATTGATTCCAGAAAGAGTGATTTAGTTCACCCAGAATTAACTTAAGGAACTGAATGGTTCCCCCTGAGGATGGGAAATGTGAATGTGTCCCAAATTTTCTAGTCACTACCTAAAGAAGAGACGCAAGGATATAGAGTTTATTTGGCAATCATTGGCCAAGCATCTTTTTAGAAACTGGCATCCCCTTTACATAGCTGGGCATGGAGGGGAGATGATTTACACAGCTGTCCATGGAAGAGAGAGATTCACACAGCTGTGCATGTAAGGGGTCTTGCTGTTCAGGGGAACCTCTGTTCTGGATTATCTTCTGGAATGACTTCAAGTTGGTCACCATCACTGAGGAGGGTTGCAGTGAATATCCTGTCAGGGTCACTGGGTGTCTCTTCTCTCTGTTGGTTGGATGGAGTATTTATTGTGCACATGTCTAGGACCTTTGTGCCTTCTGGGGTAGCAATTTCAGCCATCCCAGAAGACTTTCATGTGACTGTTACTTAAGATCACTGTGATGTTGAGTCAAGAACTTTAAGGCCCTGAGCCTTGCTTTAGCTAACAGTGGGTCTGTGAATTTTCTGTATTTTGTTTTGTTGTTTGTAAGGGAATTTCTGAGCACCCTTCCCTACTGTATTCTGTATACAGACAGGGTCCAGATTGACCTTTGAGAACAGAAATAACACAGTCTTCTCCTGGTGGCAATGTGCCAAGTTGTTCAGTACGTTTCCTTATTAATCTTACCACCATTGGTGGAAGACTCACCTGCTGGCCTCTGCTTTATTTCTAACAATGGATTGAGAAATATAATGTATCCTGTCCAAGGCCACAGTTTGTAGAGGGGGGGATTAGAGTGACTTCAGTGGAGACCTGGCTTTAAGCCATGTTCTCAACACCAAGTTAAATCTTCACATGCTAGAGATGTTCCTTCTCTCTGCTGGATATAACCGGACAAGACTTTCTTGCTTTGCCCCAGCCTACCTCTACCTCAGCCCCCTGTTCACTCTCAGGAAATCTAGTTCAGAAGACAGCAATGCTCTCCTGAAGCATAGCTGTTCTTGTAGGGGGCTCTCCCTCAGGCCTCCAGCCCCAATTCTGTGATTGTAGGGCCCTATCTCTGTGTTACTGAAGCCCCCTCAGTCTCCTCACAGTTTATTATCTCCTCTGAGGCTCAAAGGCACAGCGCTCCCCATGCTCAGCAAAGCTGACATTTTGGAGTGGTGTGTTCTTACTTGCAAGGACCTGTCTTGTACAAAAGCAGTTTATCATCATTCCTGACTTCTACCCTATAGATGGAAGCAGTACCTGCCCTGCCACCTCCCCAGCCACCTGACAATCAGAACAACCAACAGTGTCTTCAGACACTCCTAAATATCCTCTTGGGGGCCAAAGTCTCTCCACCTGAAAATCTTTTCTTTGGAGATCCCTCTAGAAAGACAGTAGCATGGCTTTCATGTTTAATGTTGTGTACAAGGATCCTGGGCCTCCAATAGGTTTCTTGGGTGTACCATGTGATGAAGGAAAAAAAAGAAGGAGTTGTTCCTGGTGTTTGTGTGAGAGGTAGGATGGAGACTGATTAATAAATTCTTCTCTGATGTCTACTCCCACAATGGCAAGGGTGTTGGTGATGACCTCAGCCCCTTAGCATGCTGGACTGTGAAGTAGTGTGCCCTTACACATGTCAGGAGAAAGGGCAGTCCCTTTGTTGTTAGCCATTCCAAAGCAGATCTCTCATTAAATTTAGAGTGGGGGTTACCTTGATACTTGTTTATGTATCACAGTGTTTGAACTGTATGAAGAGCTCTTCATATATATATATATATATATATATATATATATATATATATACATATGTGGAGATAGAGCATGGTAGACTTCTGGACCATCAGGAATCTAGTCCTCTAAATGCAAGACCAATGATCATTTGTGCTGCAGCAGCTTAAGGTCTCCTTCTTGCCTCAAGTTTATTTTCATGACTCTGCTTGTAACGTCATGTCACCTCCCATTGTGTATCTGTTTCCAGAGTAGTCTTTCATCTCTTGTAAGGACACATGTAACTTTATTCCAGGCCCAGCTGGATAACTCTTGATATGTCATCTTTAGATGCTCATCTGCATCACTTGTTATATAAAAGTAATACTAGCACAGCTCTAGATTATGTGTGTATGTGCATTTGAGCATGTTCCTGTGTGTGTGCACATGTGTGTGTTCCTGTGTGTGCACATGTGTGTGTTCCTGTGTGTGTGCACATGTGTGTGTTCCTGTGTGTGTGCACATGTGTGTGTTCCTGTGTGTGTGCACATGTGTGTGGGGGGTGTTTTGGGATTGATTGATTGATGCAAAGCTGTGTGGCTGCACCTGTTTAGTATGCTCCATGTACCATGCTTCACTGCTGCCTCACTGCCTCAGCCTCCCCGGTACTAGGATTCCAACTGTGCCTGGCCACATGGGTGTGTATTGGGGGAGACCACCACTCAGTCCCAGCCCCATTTGCTTTTCCTAGGGCAGGGGACTTCTACTTCTGGATGCACTGCCTCTGTTAGTGTGGTCTTGAATTACTGTAGCAGATACTTTCCAATTGCAGAGTCTGGAATTGCAGATACTAGGTTCACTTTTGAATCTGATGACTTGGATATGTGTGGGTTAGAGGATCTTTCCTTTAAATCTGGGACTTCAAGAGAAGAAGCAGCTTGAGACAGGGAGGTGAATCTGAACTCGGAGCACTCTGTGTCTGACGTTCTGTGTCCCTCATCCTTCTGCACCCAGGTTTCTTCAGCCCAGTGGTGACATTTCCATAGTCTTACTTGAAATAATATTATGATCACAGAAGTCAAAACCTAGTCTTCCATATGCCTTTTTTTTATCTCTCTTTAGGATCCTGTGAGTCAAGCTCTTCACAGCTCAGTTATAAAACCTCAGAAATCTAGATATGGAAGGTACATACATGTGACCCAGGGATATCAGCCTCACTCATACTGTTCATTGAACCTGGAACTCAATGGCCCTCTAAGAGGAACACTCGCCTGTAGAAGGCCTCATCCCTGGCTGCTGTGCTTTCTGCAATGTAAATGAGGTTTTAATAAAAGCCCTTCAGGAAGACTATTGCATGTGGTACCCAAGACAAGAACTACAGACCAGAGCTGGGATCACAGGGGAACTGGGTAGACATTGGATTTCCTGAGGCATTCCCAGCTGAGGTGATCCTCTTCATCTTCTACCCAAGAGCTAGGTGAGCATCACCAGGCCCACAATAGTGATAGAGGTTAGACCCAAGTTGATATGTGTCTGGCAGGCAGCACTGGTGAGATCAAGCTGGGACTTTTTTCTAAAAAAATGTACTCTTGTGAGTACATTTTGCATGAACTGAGAGTGAGCTCATCATTCATTCATTCATGCCTTCAATGATTATTTCTTGGACACTTACCTGCACCAAGGGTGGCTGCAGGCAATGGCACGTGTATGAATTAAGGCACCTTGTTCCTCCTTCTTCTCTCTGCTCCCTCTTGAATCGTCTTACTGTATGGATTTTGGTCTATAGGGAGACAGAGGAGAACGGACTAAAACATCAACTCGCATTTCTCACTTCATCTCCAACAGCAGAGCAGTTGCCCAGGTGTTCATCTTGTAAAGATATAAGGCTGGTTTAGGCTTGGTGGGTTTCCTGAAAAGGACCTATATGGAAACAGTAATTCTGAAGTTTGACCTGAGCCTAGGAGCTAAACAGCACATAAGGTCACCCATGATAAAGGCACAGACAGCTGAGTAACTGGGTAGAGATAAGCTGCAGGGCTGACTTGAACCACAACCTTGAGAGAGGATTCTGCTGGACTCACCAGAGATGAGTCCTTTCCCCGTGTGTATATAAGGACATTTTCTTTTTACTTGTGTTTTCTCATCCTTGATTTCTGAGTGAAGAAAAGAAAGGGAGGCGGGAAGAAGACGATGATGCTGATATTTAACAATGTCGGGGATTGAGCCATTTTTGGACTCGGCACTAGAAGCTAAAGAATCTTAGAAAGATTGGAAGAAAATCAAGTGTATGTCACTACATATATTTTTCAGTCCCATCTATTCACATCATATAGTGTTTTTCACATTATGGATTGTAAGCCATTGAAGGTCAGGAGATCAATGCAATGCATCAAGGTTAAAATCTTAAAAAGCAAGAGAGAATGAAATAGAAAATAGACCCTTTTGTCATACGTGTCTGCTGCATTATCTAAGTCTTCCTTCCTAGGCTGAGAGTAAAAAAATGTAGAAGCCATGCTTTAACAATAGAAATAGCTGTAATACATTAAGAAAAATTAATATGTGAAATGCAATATCTGTGTATAGAAAATATAGTTAGTAGAAATTTATTGATGAAAAGATTATTAACTTATTATACTACTATTCTCCCAAATGGGTTTGCTGGAGCTCTGGTCCTATGGATTCCACTTGGTTGAGACATTTCATTCTATGCTTCCCCTTCTCCCTTCAAAGTATTCACTAATTAATTATGCCTGGGCTGAGGGGATGGTTTATCGGTAAGAACCCTTGCTCTGTACACATGAAGACTTGAGTTAGATCTGGGCAGCCATCTGTAACTCCAGCACTGAGGAGTTCTGTGAACTTCAGGACCTTGGTGACCAGCCAGCTCAGCTCAGGTGATGAGCTTTAGTGGGAGAGCCTGTCTCAAGGGACCAGGGAAAGAGTTCTTAAAAGACAGACAGGTGATAATCCTGCTCTAGCCTACACGTGGGTGGACATGGACCCATACGCTTCTCTCTCTCTCTATCTCTCTCTCTTTCTGTCTCTCTCTCTCTGTCTCTCTCTCTCTCTCTCTCTCTGCTTTAGACTTCTCTTTCACATTGCCTACATTTCCCTACTGTAACTGACCATAGCAGATTTTCATAGAGAAAAATGCTTGTTAATTTCTTTATGAATTAATATTTCTTGAAATATGTCTTCAGATATACAACCTTTTATGTGCACATTAACCATCTTACCTTTTAGGAACTCTGTGCTAAAATGCTATGGTAGCATTCTCCCATGAAGAAAGGGCTGAAGTTACATAGGACCTCTATATCAAGATCCACTTACGTGTCATATTTTCTCTTAAATCAGAGGTCTAAAGCATTTCTTTCTTTCCTTTCTTTTCCTTTTTCTTTGTTTAGGCTGTGGCTCTGATAGCTGAACTTGGCTTTAGAATGGAGTTGGACTTGTTGTCTCCAACATATCTTTTTATATAAGTCTGTGAATATTCAGCTCTTAAGACTCTGTTAGAAATGGTAGCATTCATAATTCTAACCACATTCCTGTGTCAAAACCTAAGGTAACTCACACACTAACTACGAAAGTGCAAAGTGTATCCTGCTTGTGAATAAAAGAAAAAAGGTCAAGTGCCACAAGGCATGGTGGTATAATTCTCTAACCGAGTGATACCTAAACATAAAAACTATAACCTGAGCATCAAATCAATAGCTTTCATACCTTATCTAGTCCTTTCAACAGTTCCTTAAGGCAGCTGTAATTGCTGTCCCTGTTTTATGCACAAGTAAACTGAGGTTTAGAGATTTAAGTTCTGTTCTGGCAAGTACCTTTCCAGCACAGCGTTGAATAATAATAGGCCTGGACATGCTGGCTTCTCTATCTTTCTTCTGAACTCACTGAAGAACAGCCCCTATTTCACCACACCTACGGTGGCAGCTGTGTGTTTTTGCAGATATGTGTTATCAAGTTAAGAAAATTTCTCTCTAGTTTTAGTTTGCTAAAAGCATTTATCACACAGTCATTTAGAGAGACAAAAGACAAGCCACAGTGTAGCAGGAGTCTGTGGCATGGTGTCACCACAAAGGACTTATGTGCAGAACTAATCTCAAAAGAAAAGCAAAACCTCAAAATTGAGACTCAATAATACACACACAAAAAAAGGATCCAAGTGATATATGGTTCGTGTTAACACATGACTGTGGTAGCTTCATTCATAAATGGCCCCAAACTGATACAAGTTAACTGTCCATCTACTGTAGAGTATATAAGTAAATTAGAGTCAGCATGTAACTAATGGGGAATTTTCATCTAGTGTCCAGAGATTCTTTTTTCTCCTATATCATCCATGTTCCATCCCACTAAAAAGCTTATGGTGGTTTTGATGAGCATGAAGAATGAGAGGGATCTAGGTTTTTCTGTGTTCTAGAGAAGAAAATACTGAGATGTGTCTTTTCTGTGGTCTTTGGAGTGAGGTCTGAGAGGAGGGACCAGGGCTGACATGACAAATTGTCCTTCTGCACTACTAGGGCCCTTCCGCTAGAGACAGAACTATGAAGAACCCGGGTGCAGTTCTTCCTACTTCTAACGGTAGAGTTGGTCACCCCTTCAGTAATAAACAACCTGGTACCACCTACTTCTCACCTACATTCTTGCTAGTATTGTGAGACTATGCATGACAAGGAATTTTCATCAAAATGCATATACAGAATGAAGCTTCTAGAATAGCCTCTAAGAATATGTAACAAGTGAAGACACTTGATTTCTATTAACAACTTTCAGGTAATATTTGTAGAAATAACCCTGGGGCTTATATTTGCTGCATGGAGTGCAAGTTTGTGGGGGAAAGAATGGGAAGTCCTACAATGTGTCTGTGACATGAAGGCTGGCCCTCGGTGTCAGGGTATACAGGGACCTCAACAGTTTCCAGACATCTTTGCTGTGGGCAGTCTTCTTCCCCTTTGGGCCTCAAAAGCTGAGCTCATGCCAGTCTTTGGGTAAGGAATTCCTGGAGGCTTTTCTAAATAAGAGGACCTGTTCTCAACAGAGTCTGTCTGTCTAGTTTCTAAGAGCTGGGAAGACAGAAACCAAGGGAAATTAAAGCCTGAGAAAGGAGCATCTCGATGGAAACCACACAGAACGCCATAAGGACTAGGTTCTGTGGACTTGTCTTAGAGTTGAGATCAGGTGCCTTTGTGGTGGCTTCTGCGGCCATACATTCTCTCCTGACTCCCTCTGACGTGGGAATTTTACTCCTGAAAACAGCTCCAAACCTTACAGGTTTGAGGACTCCAGTGCAATAGAGGATCAGTGTGAAGTTCTCAGACTCCATCAGACATCTGTTGGTGACATCACCATACGCCCTGCCATCATTCTCAGCTTCCAGGTGCTTTCCTTTGGTACTATAATGCAAACCCTATTTCCTTCACCATGGCAAGGAGCTGAGAGCCACCGGATGCTTAACCATAGCAAATCTGGGATTACTAGGTTTCAGTCTCCAGGGACAGTTATTATCTTTGTTGTTGTTGCTATTAATATGTTGTAGGGTTACAGAAAGCCACTTCCGTGGGTTATCTGTGGTACTTTGGGCCCCTTAGGCCTTCTCTCCAGTACTTTCTTCTCCTCTCTCACCTATTCCTGTCATCAGTTCACAGTCAAATTTCTTTCTCCACCTACCTGTGAATAAAAATCTTCTGAAGAATCAGAGTCCCAACATTTCCCTTAGGTCTGAGAAATGTTGTCACAGAGAGACCAACCTGGACATTGGTTCATTTGGGAGACTTGGGGATATTTCATATGGTCCCTGTATTCTGTTACTGCTATCTCCTAGCGTTGGTGGGGTGAGCAGAGGAGCCTTGGCTTTACCTGGCAGTCTAGTCAACTCAGATGGCAATAGTCAGTAGCTGTGAGTCGGGGCCCAGTAAGGACAGGTGAGGACAAGGCAGGCCTCTGTGGGGCCAGGCCCAGGCATGTGGGGGCTAAGGGCTGCAGTTGACAGAGGTGGTACTGGCAGGACCCTTGTTCCTAGGGCTCAGCCTTTGGTGAGTTTGGCCTGGGCAGGGCTGTGTCTGTTTTCTGAGGGAGGGGACCTTGCCCAACCATACAGCATCCCCCAGTCCAGCACATGTCTCCCTCCCCCCTTACATAATGGCACATTATACAACATCGCCAAGCAGGTGGTATTTTTAAAGACAGCAAGTGAGCATTTTTTTGGCCTAAATTTGGGAATGAAACAGATGGATTTTTAAGACGCTGGGATTTTCCTATGAATAGTGGCCCTTGTTCTCCCTCTTTAAACACGAGTTTCTAGACCACCTCCAGCACCAATCAGCACCCTGTTATTTAATTATAACAAAATTCTTAGCTCTGTCTGCTGCTGCATGGACAAGTGGGGAGCACTGGATCAATTTCTGGAGCCAGGCTGACTTGCCAACAACAATTTTCCTTTTCCCAGAGGGCCTCGGAGGCCTGGAGCGGGTTCCAAGTTCCTTCTTCCCCTCCTGCTCCGGGTGGGCTCTGTGACAGCAGCTTGAAATGGGTTATAGAGAAGCTGATAAAGACTGGGCTTGTTGCAGCTCTCCCTGACAGCATCGACCCCTGCGCCAGTGAGCTCATGCTGGCCTTATTATGGCTGGTGCCAGGTTTTTTCCATTAACAGGTAATTGAGTAGAAACCAAAATAAGCGAAGTTTGTTTCATCCCTTGGATTTTCTTGCTGGGGTTTGAAAGAAAAATACTTTAGCATCGTTAGTGGACGAGTGTCCTTGAAAACGTATTTATATTTTCCGAGTGATTTGTCGCTTGGTAGGTGTAATTAGCCCATTCCCTGGCCTCTCCCCTGCTTGATTTTACTCTTTAAGGGCCACTGTGTTCAGATATTGGAGCTGCTTTCCTGGGCCCCAGGCTGGCCAGCACCTTGGGTTAAGGTTGGATACGGTTTCCTTCCACAGTTTAGCTGGTAGAGCAGAGGGCTGTAGGTGATAAGTGGCCGAGCTAAGCTTGTACATAGTAGATAACTGAATCCTACCTCCTTGTCTCACAAGTGCACACACACACACACACACACACACACACACACACACACCAGTAACTTGGTAGAAACAGTCTGTTATCAGTCTTAGTAGTCCTCAGAATGTCAACCTGGCCAACTCCACCTTTCCAGACTTTTCTTCCCTTCTGTGTGTTCTGAGTAGATAGCTGATGGAGGAGGATTGGCCTCTCTTGGTCTCTTTGCTGTTTTCTTTGTTCACAGAGGCTGATGCCCAGGAGGAACCTCAGCCTTAGCCTGCAGTTCACCTAAGGTGGTCTAAGGGATAGTACCACTGCTCAGGCCAGGTTGCACCAAGCCAGAGTCAGCCCTTGAGGCCAAGTGGAGGGAGTATGGGTGTCTGGATGGTTAATTTTAGAGGTGTGGCTCTTAGTGCAGGGACATCTACCTAAGTATTCAGGCCCTTTTGTCTTAAGGTCAAGCACCAGATGAAGGACACATGGTTAGAAATTGGAATAGAGGTAGTTTATTTAAAGAGAGAAAACACTTCTGAGAAAGAGCTAGTGAGCTGAGAGAAAAACTAAGAGAAAATGTTGGGTAACAGGCCACAGGAACCTGTCTCTCTCACCTTGGCATGAGCATGTTGGGAACTATTCTGGAAGTTTGGGTGGGGAAGGGCTTGGAGTCTGTCTTTGGTAGCTAGCCTTTCTAAGCTGTTAATCTTGATATAGTGTTCTCCAGTCTCTACATCCACAGCCACGACCAGGCTAATGGGGGCTTCTTCTGCACACCTGGCACAGAAGCCTTACTCAGGTAGAGAAGTCTCCAGGAACTGGCAAATTTATGATAAGCAAACAGTTTATATGTGGTGATATATTATATATTTAATAAAAATAGTCTGAAATATCAGAGAATAGAGCTGTCCACAGAGCCAAGCCATGAGGGTCAGGGAGTGCTGACTCACACCTTTAATCCCATCACTCAGGAGGCAGAGATCCTCTGGATCTCTGAGTTCAAGGTTTAACAGAGTCAGGCCGTGGTGCCACACACCTTTACTCCCAGCACTTGCGATCCCATGCTTTGGCTTCAGTACTTGGGAAACACACACCTTTAATCCTAGCACTAAAAAGTTGAAGCAGGAAGAAAATAGCTGGGTGGTGAAGGAAAAGTAAGGCTGCAGGAGGCAGGATTCCTTCCCTTGACTTGCCCCTTCCCTTTTTGACTGAGGACCAAGAGGTTTGGATCTGGAAGATTTGTGGAGACAGGCCAGAGGTTTGTTTCTCTATCTCTCTAATATTTCAGCTTTCCCCCAATATCTGGTTCCTGGCTTTTGTTATAATACCAAATAGAATTCATGCAATATTTACTTTTCTAAAATTGTTTGTTTGAATAACAACATTAGTAACTATTATTTGCATGTCTTTCTTTTGCATCAGTTGAGAGTACCCTTGTAACAAAGATAAGCTTGGGAGATGAGGGTACTTCCTGACTGGGGGCAAATGGCAAGTCAGATCAAGGATCGCTTGGGACTTTAGCAAGTCCACAGAGACATACACATGCTGGGTAACAGCCACCATGGGTTAAAGCTGCCCCTCAAGGAGATGGTAACTATTTTAGGGTGATTCATACTAATCACATGCTCAGATTGTGTGCCTGAGGCCATTACCTGAAGAGCCTCACATTCCAGTGCTAAGGGTTGTAAATAACTCTGAAAGTTAAGGTACGAAGTGCCCCTAAAGCTTACTGTGTTGTGAGACTGACCCCACATGGAATGGAAAGGAGAGAGAGACTTTTAAGGGGTGGAACTAGAAGATCCTTAGATCACTGGGTACCAGCCCCGCAGAGACTGATACTCATTTTATTAATGTGTTAGGTCTTTCAGAACTGGACAGACACTCTCCAAAGCAAAGCAGGCTGTCTCACATGCTTGAGCATCTCTACACATCACAGTCACATTTTCTTCATGTAATTCAGCCAAGATTCTCCTGCTAGACCCCATAACTGACTGTTCAGACTTTCCAGTCACCTTTGTTTTTAAATAAACCTCTTCTGGTCATGTAATATTTCCATTATTTCTTTGAGAATTGCATATACTATTTTTTGAGTCTATCCACCTCCCACTTTTACTCTGAAGTTCCCCCAGATCCACCCTTCCTCTGTACCCCCCTCCATTTCTTTACCCATTTTCTAATAACATATTCTGATACAGCAATAGTGCATCTCACATGGACCCTCACAGTCTCCTAAAGATCTGGTTCAAAGGCCACTGTATTGACATTGATACCAAGATCTGGATCAACCTGTCTGGGGCCTGAGAATGGAACAACTGGGGCCCTCAGATCCACATGCCTGTTCCTTCCCTAAATATGAACAAGCAAGCAAGTACATGAGGCTTTCTTAAAGTAGAGTTTAGACTTCAGAAAACTGAAGTGCAGATTTAGTGAGTTTTAGACATTTCAAAATTGCACAACTGTTACTGTAATTTGAGGTGAGAATATTCCTACTACCCAGGTGACCCCCTCACTGCTTATGCCCACACCAACCCCTGGCAGTCACTCATGGGCTTTTTTCTCCTCATAGGTCTGGTTTCTTAGATATTTTTATATATGTGTGGTATCTAGACTGGCTTCTTTCATGGGGCATGGTTTCTCAACCTTTCTTTAATTATCCACTTCTCTCCCAAGGAGAAACTTTTAATTTAATTTCTCCTTAAACATATAATTAAAGGAAGTGGCCACAGTCTTGTTGAGTAGGCTTGAGCTTTAGAGGGTGCAAGCCATTGCAATAGCTAAAGATAGTGGTGTGTGTGTGTGTGTGTGTGTGTGTGTGTGTGTGTGTGTGTGTGTGTAAGAGGGGGGAAGGGAGGGAGGGAGGGAGGGAGAGAGAGAGACTCCAGGACAGACTTTTCTCTGTCCTCGGAGGTAAGATCATGGTAGTTGAGAATATTTTTGAGGTGTGTTTGTGTTGAAGTTTAGATCAGTAGTGTTGCTGTTGCTGCTTTCTGCTGTGGGGTGGTATGCAGTCCCATTGGACACATTCTTCAAGCAGTATCTTGAAATTATTTTCAGTTTCTCTCTCTCTCTCTCTCTCTCTCTCTCTCTCTGTATGTGTCTGTGAGTCTAGGCTAGAGGACAACATTGGATGTCATTCTTTAGAACCTCCCTTTTTTAAAACAAAAATCTCTCATGTCCTAGAGGTCACTGGTTGCCTAGGCTGATTGTCCGCCAAACCACAGGGATCCATCAATCTCTGCTTTCCTAGGGTTGAGATTATAAACGCAACCATCCCAGCTGGCTTTTATATCTTTTTTAGATATGTGTTCTGTGGATCATCTCAAGCCCTCTGATTTGCAAGGTGAACACTTCCCACTGTTCTCCCTCTTCCCTAAACACCCTGCTAACCTGTGTAGCTTGGTCTCCACTTGAGAAAGAACACCGCCCCCACCCCAGGCATCTGAACTGCTTCTAGATAGTGGACTTATTCTCAGTGCCTCAGTTTCCTCTTCTTCAAGTCACAAGCCATATTCCTTATGCCGAGGCAGTTATCTGGACTCACATCTACCTTACGTGTTAACATATTCATGACTCTGTCTACCTTCTGCCACTTCCCTGGCTAACTGCTGCCTTTGAAATTTGTCCTCCTGGGTCCCAACCTCTCTTCCAGTGTCTCCATGGATTATGTAATGTTGTCCGTCGAGCATTCTTTGTTTCTCTCCTGTTATTCAGGTCAAACTCAACATAGTTCCTTAGTAGGAATCTCAAGTATGTCTCCCCTTGGCTCCCGCATTCTGGTCTCAGCTGCTGACACTCTTCCAGGGTTCAATTGGTTTCATCTGCTGTTGTTGCCGTGGCTTCTCACAAGTGTGGCGTTGTGGTGAGTGCTGAGCTGACAAAGAGCACTGGAAGAAGAGGCCTGGGCCCAGGAGGGGAGCTGAGCTGTGCTGAGCAAGTGACCTCTATTCCAGAGGTGTCTGTGTCTGTGAGAGGCGTCCTCATTACGTGTTGACTCCCCAACAATGAAAGGTGAGTGAGAAGTGGGCCTGAAGGGCTCTGTGGAGGGGAAGGCCTGCTCTCAAGAGAGAAATGCTGTTGTTGTGCCTTGTTGTATGGTCCTTTCCTGTACCTGCTGTGTGCTGGGCATGGTGATAGGCTCCTGTAATCCTGAGTACTTGGCAGCTCAGTGGATGTGCTGGCACAAACTTGTAATCTCAGTACTAGGGAGGCTGAGGTAAGGAGATTTGAAGTCTATGACCTGCTATTAAGACCCTGTCTCAAAACAAACAAATAAAAACAAAATCTAGTGCCCACACATGCCTAGAATCTCAGAAGACAAATTTTCCCTTACATTATAAAACTATGGAAAGAGAATACTTTGCTAAGGGTGTGAGAGAATTTGAGCATCTTGAAGGGGGAAGACATCCTGTGAACTGTGAGTCATGGAACAGCAAGCCAACCAGAGTCTTTGGTCAGTCTGGACATTTGTCTCACTTCTGCTTCTTGATTCTTTTTCAGGGATTGAACCAGGGAGTGAGAGGGGTTGTGTATTCAAAACAAATGCTCTGTTGAGCTTCATCCATTTGGTCACTCTGTGAGTGATAACCCACCAGGCCAGCATCACTCCATTTGTAATTCCATCCACTTTGTTTATTCTTTCACTGTTTCCATGGATTAGACCCAGGAGGAAGTCAGCCAGCTTTAGGACCACTAGGCCCAAAGTGTCAGCTTCCTAAGAACCACTGCAATAAGTATTAACAGAGAGCTCTAAGACTGAATGAGTCTGAGTCTCCTTTGAGGGGTGCAAGTCACACTCAAGAACCTCCTCATCTGGAAGACAGGACCAAGTTACTGCTTGTTCCTGGGAGGCTAGGACGAGAGTCAAGTACATATGTCAGGGGTCAGCACTTCACTTAAGGCCTGGTCCATAAATCCTGGCTAGTATCCTTTCTCAAGGAGGAGCAAGAAGAACCCTGATCAAGGACAGCCTCTGAAGAGGGGTTAGCCAGTGTGGGCCTCAAAGGTGACTTAGCATCTGCAGATTCATGCTCAAAGTGCTTAGCTTCTTCAGCAAGGTAGAGAGAGAGAGGCCTTGTGACAAGACTAATGGGCCACAAAAGATGAGATCCTCAGAACCGATCACTGTCACCCTGGACAGCCCTCAGAATCAAGCATTTGGACTCAGGTTATTCTCATTAAAAGCAGACATGGAGGGTGGGTTAGGCAGGTGGTTCAGTAAGTGCTGCTCAAGCATGAGGTACAGAGTTAGGATCACCATCATTTGCATAAAAGGCTGAGCACAGCGGCAGGTGCCTGTAACCTGAGCACTGGAGCCAGGACAGCCCCTGTGAAATGTTGGTCAGCCAGTCTAGCCAACTGATGAACTGTGCTGAGGGAAAACACCTGAACTAAGCCTTTGGCTTCAATACGCATGGCTTACACACACACACACACACACACACACACTGTCATATGATCCTGGAAACAGAATTGTTTTCCCTTCTAACATGTTTTCTTTTAGAGAGAAAGCGTGTATGTTGTGTGAAGGTGGATGCATGCACGAATATGGAGCCAAGCTGCTCAGAAGTGGTTAGTGCTTCACATTTCATATTGTTTTTCTCTAAAATGACTTCTCATCCTATCTCTTTTCTTTCTTCATGTCACTTCCGTCAGACCCTGGTTTTGGTGCCTAAATGCTGGGGCAAGACCATTCCCTAAATGGTGAGCTAGCTGGTAAATATCTAACAGTTAGCACTTGTGGAGAAAAGTCCCTTGTGACTCTGCTGTGGCCTGTGTCCAGCCATCATTGTACATGGGGAGAGATGCTGATAAGGACACCATTACATAATATTCCCACCACACAATTACAACGAGAAGATGTGACTGCAAGACCTTACGATAATAGTTCTCAGCCTTCCTAACACTGTGACATTTAAATAGTTTCACAAAATTATTTTTGTTGCTACTTCATAACTGTAATTTTGGTAGTTATGAATCATAATGTAAATGTCTGTGTTTACTGATGGTCTCAGGTGACCCCCATGAAGAGTCAGTTAATCCCACAGGGGCCACAGCCCACAGTTAAGAACCCAAGCCTTAGACTGACAGTAACTAGGGAGGAAGTGATGAACGTGGGCTGTTCTTACCTTTGCTGTATTTGTTTGCTTGTACGTTTGTATTATTTAATTTTTAAAACTGGTTTGTGAGATAGCTGAACATTTTTGGTTTTGTTCAAGAGGCTCTACATAATTTATTAGTGAGCCAACCAGTTCTCTCCTGCAGAGCAGATCAAAAGCAAATCAGATTCCCAATTTAAACATGATCAACTCTCCAGAGGTTAAGAACTTCCAGCTCCATCTGGTGGGACTGCTGGATGGCTGTGACTCAGCAGAGTTATGGATGCCATCTTGAGTGAATTCCTAACTACCCAGCTAGGTTCTCCTGGGCAGCTTGACTGATGGTTGTTATCAGTTTTCATTCAAATTCATTGGGGGGATGGGATGGGTTTGTTTTTGTTTCTTGACAAGGAATTGCTTCATTTTGAGTTCTGTGGTGAGTGCATATTTAACCATCAACCACCAGTCAGATCCACCAGGACCTCTGTGCTATTAATCTAAACTGGAGTCCAGGGAATCTCCCACCAAATTGGAGCCTTCTCTTTGCTGGTTTTTGAAGCATTCCACATGGAGAGCATTCACTAGGGCTTCCATGGCTACCAATGTGTGAATGGGCACTGACTAGCCTGTACATGGATTCTGTGTCATGTCCAACATCTTTCTTTTTTCTTTTTTTGCTTTTTTATTATGTAAAAGTCTCATTTTTTTTTATCCATGTATCCCCTTGTTCAAACTCCCTTTCTCCTTCTGCCCCTCAGTCACTCTCTCTTCTACTAACATCTTTCAAAGAGGCTTGTATTTGTCCTATCTAAGTCTGGACAACTTCAGAAAGAAGCAGTAAATACACAGTATTTACGGCTTCAGAACATTCTAAGGACATTCACAAAGGGAGTTTCCTGTTAAAGGAAAAGTACTTAAGGTTCAGGGAAGCCAGAATGGGGAATTCCATTTTCCTTTGGGGTAAAGTATGAGTGTGTGTGTGTGTGTGTATGTGTGTGTGTGTGTGTGTGTGTGTGTGTGTGTGCCTATTCTTTGGCATCTTGTCAGAAGAGCAGGGCATTATGGGTAACCCGCACCATTAGGAGCTAGGTCAGAACTGAAGCCCCATGATGACCATCTCAGCTCCTGAGCACTGTGCTGGGGCTGGATGTAAGAAGTGACCATCAGGAAATCAGTTGCTTTCAGTCTCCTGTCTCCATATCTCACCCATGACTCCTCTGGGCCTCTGCTCACTCTGGGAATGACTTGGTGCATTATCCTGGAAGAAAGGCATCCAAGCTGAAAGAGCAGTGTCTCTTTTCTGAAGGAGCACTCTGTTGCCTCATGACCGCCTGACTCCTGGGTCTGCACCATTGTATAATTGTATATATGACAAAGCTGACATATATACAATTCCATGACAATCTCCTCTTAGCCCTTTCTTCTTTATGATTGTTATGGTTGTGCTTCAAACACGCCAGTTCCTTAGGCTTGTTATTGCTGATGGGGCCTTTTGGCCAAAGTGTGTGGGGGCTGCCTCTCTCTCCTTGAACCCTCTTGCCCTTAAGGGCTCAGCCTCACTGCTGTTGTCTTTTCTTTGACAGAATATATAAAACCAACGATGACCGGTTAACATACATGACACTCTTAAACTTTAATCCATTTTCCTTCTCTGCCGGCAGCAGGCCAGCCTCTGACAGGTGCCCGGCCATTGTTCCTAGTCAAAGCCTTCTTGAGTGGGTTTCCCACTGAGTTGCTTTTGTGGGAGTCACATCAAGATTATAGGTAGCAGAGAAGAAAAAACCGAGAAGAGAAGGTTAGCCCCTCATTTCAGACTTTAAGAAAAACCTGCCAGCGGGTGCCAGTCAGAGTGGGTAACACACATGAAAGACTGAGTCCAAGATGGGTCACCGTGTCACAAGAGGAGTTTTTCAGGAGAAGAACACAAAACACAGATTGTCATGGTTGCACACAGAGACATAAATTTAGGATCATGTTCGCCCTTAGCCTGAACAGAGTTAGCTCTGATAATGAGGAACAATGAGTCAGAATGCAGCCTCTGTCTGAGGAGCTAGTGCTTTGAGATGTGCTCCCTCCTGCAAAAGTGGATTCTCCTCCTATTTCTTCCCGAGGGGCCCTTGGACCTCCAGCTGCTTACCTCTGTCCTCCCACACCTTTGCCTGGGGGAAGTGGACAGGGCACAGTCTCAGCAGGTGGCTGAAGAGGTGCCTGGGAAATAAAAGAGCCCAAGTTCTGAAATTGACCCTCTCTAGCTTGAGACCCCACACTCCAACCCTAAGTCATGAGACTACAGAAAACTTTCAAATGTTCCACTCCTTCTGCCAGGTCACCTGGAACAAGGTGAAGTAGCCAACGGTGAGCACTCATGCTTATGCTATTAATATGATCTTTGTACTTGTGCCCCAGTCCCAAGACTAGAGAAGGCAGTTACATCTTGAAGCCAAAGCTGTATGTTCCATTTAAAAGTATTAATGTGTGTGTGTGTGTGTGTGTGTGTGTGTGTGTGTGTGTGTGTGTGGTTTGCTTGGTGTGACATACATGTAGAGGTCAGAGGACAGTTCACAGGAGACCATTTTCTTCCACCATGGAAGCCCTGGGATTAAACTCAGGCCCCCAAGCTCAGCAGCAAACTTCTTTATCCACTGAGCCATCTCTCCAGTCCCCATAGTCTTGGAGTTGGTAGTTTCTGGCCTGTCTGGCCTATGGTCCAGATCTTCAGACCCACAGTCCCACAGAAACACATAGACACTTACATCAATTTTATTATTATATTAATATTAATTTATTAATTTATATTAATATTAATTGACCTAGGGCCCAGGCATATTGCTAACTCTTTACTTTTTAACTAATCTATGTTTCTTACCTTGTTTAGCCATGTGGCTGGGTACCTTTTCTCAGAGCAGCATTTCAACTTCTTTCCTCTGCGTCTCATCTGGAGTCTCTCTGGTGTCTCTGTAGCATCTCTGTTCTGTTTTTCCTGTTCCCAAACTTTTCTTAGTCTGGTAGCCCCACCCACACTTCCTGTCTGCCTTCGGCCAATCAACATTTTTATTAAACCAGTAGGCAGGACAATTATTTACAATGTAACAGAACATAGTCTCACTGCATAGTCTCATTCTAACTTCTTCATATAAAGCCCTCTTTGAATGGTTAAAGAAACAAGAGGGAAAGAATGGATGACATATTCTAGGTGTCAGATGGAGGAATATGACTAAGACCCCTTTTCCACACACACAGAGGATATAACTTTAACTTAACAGTAACAATAACAAACATCTCTTATACCTCAGGTTATATGAAAATACAACAATATTTCAGACAACCAACCAACCGGTGGATACTTAAGCAAGGGAAAGAAAATGACCTTTCAGTTAATTTTAAAAAGACCCACTCCATAATCCACCATTCCCTAAGTATCTTAGCAAAGCCATGTCTCTTGGCAAATGAAGCTTGGGCCAGATGGTGTCCAGAGTCAGGCTAGTTTAGCTCAGTAGTGCAACAGCTGGTCTTGCCTCTGCCACTTCCTGGCTGCTTGCCTCTTTGAACCTCTGGGCAGCAGCTTCTCCTCCTCCTCCTCCTCCTCCTCCTCCTCCTCCTCCTCTTCCTCTTCTTCCTTCTTCTTATCCCTATTTAAAAGTAACTAAGGCTTAATTTGTACTAGTAACATTTATTCTTTTTTTGAGTCCACTTCTGTAAGTTTGAAAAATGTATATAATGTGAGATCATTCTCCCAATCAAAGTATATGTAGAACCTTTTAAAGCTCAATTATACAGTTCCTACACTCTGTCCGCATACTCCAGCTTCAGGCAACCACCAGCCTTCTCTCTTTATGGCTTCCCTGTCATTAGGACTTTAGTTATGAAAATTTCCCATTTTACATTTGAGATTTGGCCATATTATTAGGTATCAATAATATATTCCTTTTTTGATAAGCAGTATTCTGGGGATTAAAGAATCAATTTGCTTATTTGTTGATCAGTTTGTTTTCAATTTGAGGTAATCATAAACTGTGAAATGTGTAGGGATAGGTTTTATTTTGATGTATAAATGCCTAGGAATGCTGCCTGGGTTGTATGATCAGTATATGTTTATCTGCATAAGAAAGTGCCCTATTGCAGAAGGAGTGGGGATAATTTGCTGAGAGATTGTGTTTGCTGGTAATGTCAGAAACTACACCGGTAAAGTCTCATCAACAAGACTACCCAAACAGGAGCTGACAAGGTTAATGCCAATGATCAGGACAAACTGGATGGGGTAAAGTGCATGAGGCTTCAACCCTACACAAAAACTATGATAACCAAGTAAAGCTGAAAGTGGGAAGAAGATCCTCCCTAGGGAGGACCACACCAATTGATTGTGCAGTGTCAAGTGGTCAGCCCTGAAAACATACACACAGGTAACACTATATAGGCTCACCAGGTTATAATTAGGATTATATATGTATATGTATGCATGCAACAACAATTCATTTTAAAAGGCCATAGATTCGAAGGGATGTGGTGAGGAGTTGAAGGGAGGGTTTAAAAGAAAGACAAAAATGGAAAAATGATATAACTGAAAAAAAAAAAAGAAATTGTCATTTTGCTTTCCATGGTGGCTATACCATTTTGCAGTACCACTCCTGTGCTTTGGTTGCTTTAGGTCTTCCGCAGGATGGATAGCTGCTTTTGATATGTGAGTTCTTCTCATAGGTGTGTGAATTTTGGCGTCTTATCATGGTGGTCTGATACAGGCAAGCTGATGAGGTCTGTGCAGAGCACTTAGCATGGTGCCTGGCTTCCAAAGAGAGTTTGCTAAACACAAGTGGCTTTATTTATTATTCTGCCTCAGCCCGACTCTCTTGTATGTGATGAATATTGTACATTATGCCTCCTGAGACCCCTTCCCTGTGTGTAATCATCAGTCTGTATTGGTCCCTGTTGTGGCAGAGCTCAGAGAAGAGACCACTTTGTCTCTCTGTTTTAAATCAGGCTCTGTTTTGTCTCCTTGGCTCTGCAAAGGGACTGTGCAGAGGCTGCTGGCAAGAGTCCAGGCCAGTCCAAGAGAATGCTGAGGCTAGGCTTTGGTGAGTGGGCCCTCGCCATGAGCCCTCCTGTGTAGCCTGAAGCCCCAGAGGTTTTTTTTGGCTGGTTCTCACCCTGCTGCCGGGCTTCCTTGCTGGCCTGGTTTGCCAGCTCTGAGCTTCTGCACAGAAGCCCAGGGGCCTTCCTCATGTTTTTTTTCTACTAAATATGGATTATCAAAAAGAAACTGGAAAGAAAAATCACATGGGTAAATGGGTCTGTCTTTGGGGGATGTGGCCTTGGCGGGCTCAAGGAGTGAAATAAACCATACAGACTTACTTTCAAACCAGGAACCCTTGGCCTTGTCACAGTGGTCAGCACTAGAGGCCCAGCACAGGAGCATTTAGCTCCTCCCTGACAGCAGTTACCGGGCTCTGCGTGCCTGGTAGCCTGATATTCAACAGCATCCCAAGCTCCTGGGGCTTTGGGTAGTTTGGCAGCAGATCCAAAGATATGACACTCCCTGTTTAAATAATTCAGAATGCAGTGCTAGAAAAGTGTGGAGTAGACCCAAAGCCATCAGGAGGTAGGATCCAGGCAGTTAGCCATGTGCCTAAATCATGCAAATGAGAAGTCTGGAGAGAATGAGTGACAGGCACAAAGGTCTGAGGCAGCTGGCCTAAAGTGGGGTTGAGGTAGGGTAATCTGTCACACCAAGCAATTGTGAGGGCTGAGTTCAATCCCAGTAACCATATAGAAAGGAGCCAGGTGCTGGTTTATAATCCCAGTGCCAGAGAGATGGGGCTAGGTAGACCCTGCAACACTCTGGCCAGCCAGCCTAGCCTACATGATGGGCTCCAGGAAACTCTGTCTCAAAAACAAAGTGTATGATTACTGAGGAATGGTTCCTGAGGTTGACCTCTGGCACCCACATGAGCAGGAACCCCACTGCATACACACAAAGGAGTGAGAAGTGAGCGCAAAGCATATATTGTCAGGAACAATACAGGGGACAGGTCTCATATCATGTCTCATGCAACAGCTCTTTCTGGGCAAGTCTAGCTCTGAGTGTGCCTTGTTATGACAAGCATAACATGATGTGGATGGTTCACCTGCAGTCCTGAACTCTTACAACCCTCCTCATTCCTCTGGATCTCCTTACATTTAGCTTCTTGAGGCCATCAGATGTGCCCCACTCATGGGCTCTGCTCTGAGCTTCATCCTATGAGTCACTGGGGTTGTTGTCACAACTACCACAGCCCGGGGGTAGGAAGGCCTTTCAAGAAGAAAGACTGATCTCTGTGAGCCATACCTATGTAGAGGCCAGAGTTGAAGAGCTTTTGTCATAGGTGGGGAGAGGCTGAGTCTGAAGTCACATTGGCACAGGGAGAACGGTCAGCCAGAGATTGCCATCTATGGCCTCATTTGTTCCAGGAAGAGGTGAGAACCCAGCAGGGCAAGATGCTGGCAAAGGCTAGTCAGGCATTTGGTGCCAGGATTCTGAGGAGACCAAAGGGACTGCTCTCTGTCATTGGCTAGCTTTGTGGGTGTCGTACCTGTGAAAGGCATTGGGGCCAGTGGCCAGAAAGGGTGCTTTGCAATTCAGCAGGGTATTGGGTGGACTTTGGAGGATCTGGACCCAGGCGTCAAGGAAGCAAAATTACATATAAATAAATAAAAGTTGACCCTCCCTTGCTCAGTTTCTGGAACTTAGGCTTTCCTCTTCAGCTAACCTCATCTGGAACCATAATGTGAAATATCACTGTTTAGTTAGGGTGCTGTAACAAATTACTATAGGTAGGAGGTCTTAAATGATTAAACCCACAATCAGAACCCTGGCAGTATTTGGTGTATAGTGAGAATCCAGCCGTGGTTTACAGCTGGCAGTGTTCTTAGATCCTCACGTAGCAGGAAGAGAGGGGAAGCAGGCTCTTGGATATTTTATGAGTGTGCTCATCCTGTTCTTATGATTGCAATCTAGTCTCTTCAAACCCTCACGCTGAGGGACAGGGCTTCAACATATGAATTTGGAGGCAGAGCGTAGAAGAGGAAACAATGATTCTCTCCAGAATATTCTTTCTATCTGTATATTCTCTCCCCAGGTAAACTGACTTAGATCTATAATGTTAAAATTACCTAAGACAGATGCACCTCAAATCTCTATGTTCTGTCCTACTCTCTTTTAGAATCTCAGTCTGTGTGACCAACCTTGATAGGACATTTCCTTTATAGACCTGATGGGCATCTAGAAATTGACATAAATTATGGCCACCTGTTGTAGGATTTCTCCTCTGCTCGCCATTCCCCTTTCATGATAAAGGACATTACATGCCACACAGTTTCTGCATTTTCTCTTCTTCTTTTTTTTTTAAAATTATTTATTTATTTATTTATTTATTTATTTATTTATTTATTTATTTATTATATATACAGTAGAGGGTACCAGATCTCATTATAGATGGTTGTGAGCCACCATGTGGTTGCTGGGAATTGAACTCCGGACCTCTGGAAGAGCAGTCAGCGCTCTTAACCTCTGAGCCATCTCTCCAGCCCTGCATTTTTTCTTCTTCATCATTACATCCCATGGTGGTTTGAAAGTAAATGGCCTCCAAAGTGAGTGGCACTATTAGGAGATGTGGCTTTGCTGGAGAAAGTTTCTCACTGTGGGGGCTGGCTTTGAAGTCTCCTTTGCTCAAGACTCATTCAGTGTGACACTCAGTTCACTTCCTGTTACCTGTAGATCAAGGTGTAAAACTCTCAGCTCCTTCTCCAGCACCATGTATGCCTGCATGCTGCCATATCCCACCATGACAATAATGGACTAAACTTCTGAAACTGTAAATCACTGCAATTAAATGTTTTCCTTTATGAGTTTCCATGGTCATGATGTCTCTTCACAGCAGTAGAAATCCTAGCTATGAAATCCCCCATGTCTATGTAGTTCAGGAATATTTTCTATCCATTCTACTCTTTGAAACATTAACAAATCTAAGCAACTAATCCTTCCAACATAGGTCCACCCACTTCTCTATACCATTACAACCATCCTAACTTAAGACAGTATCACCTTGGGCTTGGACAGGTAGACTATTCTAGCTGATCTTTCCACTTCCACTCTTGTGTTTGCCCCTTAATTCTATTCTACATGGTATATAGTCTAAAGTTATAAGAATATGAATCATATCTTATCCCTGCCAGCCTATAGCCCCGTCTTGACTTCTTTTCCTGTTGCTGTGATGAAATATATTGACCAAAACAATGTAAGGGTGAGAGGGTTCACTTTGGCTCACAGTTCAGGTGACATCTCTCATAGTGAGGAATCAATGCATCAAGAACTTGAGAGAGTTGTACATACTGCATCAGCCATCAAGAAAGGGAAATGCATATATGCTTACTAATCCATGGTTGACTTTCTTCATTGCATACAGCCTAAGATCTCCAACCTAGATAGAGAATGCGTCTATCCACAGTTAGCATGAATCTCTGACACCAATTAATACAAGCCAGAAAATCCCTTACAGATAGTCTCAGAGGCTAAGCTTCATGGAGACAGTCCTTCATAGGGGTGCCATGAGGCTTTACTCCTGGAAGACTGACCCAAGCAGACTCCTGTAAAAGAATTTTTCCTTGAAACGCTAGCTCACAAAAAACAACACAGTAACTTATTATTAATTATGAAAGATTGGCCTATAGCTTAGTCTTGTCCCACTAGCTCTCATTACTTTAACTAGCACATTTATATTAATCTATGTTTTTCCCCATGACTTTTTACCTCTCTTCCATCTTGTATCTCCTGTTTTTTTGTTCCATATCCTCTAGCAACTCTCCCATTCTTCTTCCTAGAGCTCTCTTTGGCTGGAATTCTCACCTATATCTTCTGTCTAACATTGGCCATTTAGCTTTTTTATTAAACCAATCATAGTGGCACATCTTCACACAGTGTAATTAAATATCTTACAACATTTTCCCTTTTTTCTAAATGAAAAGAAAAGAGTTTTAACCTTAACAAATAAAAATATATACAATAAGAACAATTATTAGGTAAGAATTATATTTACAATGTTCAGTCCATTTGTATTTGCCAATTTCAGAGAAAAGGAACTATTATCTACAGTTATTATTTATTCTATGCGTCTAAAGTTTTATCTCTAAACTATTTTTTTATCATAACTCATACTACCATCCCCAAACTAGATTTTTAGACCTCAAAACATTAGATAAACAATTTAAGTTTCTACGCATTTCAACCTTATACATTTTCTACCTCTTTTGTGGGTTTCTTTTTTGAATTTGGTAACAAAAGACCTTGTAACTATAACTATCTAGTCTTCAGTGCCATCAAAGACCTGAGAAGGATATAATATTACCTGAGAAAACAGCAAGTGCAGAGCGAGCAATTTCCAAAACTATGAGAAATGTCTGAAACATCTGGCTTTCCTGGATAGTCATCCAAGGTTCCTCTGTAACATTGGGGTACCCATATTCAGCCTACAGGCCTAGAATATCTGACAGACTTTTCTGCAAAGCAGGAATTTTTGAAGGACTATCTTACTCTGTCTTGACAAATTTTGGAAGCTGACAAATTTTGAAGGACTATAAACTCCTTGTCCAGTTTGGACACTGGACTGTCATCAGTCATGGCAAGGGCAGTTTATAGTCAAGTCAAGTTTATAGTCAATTTGCCACAAAGATAGCAAATTTCAAAGGAAGGCCTGGGAAGCTGGCTAGGAAAGAGGTGGCTGTGGCTTATTCCTCTGTCTCTCTGATCTTTCAGTTTTTCCCAAATATCTGGCTTCAGGTTTTTATTAAAAGACAAATTAGGATTTGTGCAATAACTTTTAAAGGTAACATATATATCTGCATTAACACAAGGATGAAATGTGCTGCCTGCACAGGTCAGTTAAAGATGACTTTTTGTTTTGTGTTTGAGTAGGTGAAAGGCATTTGTTAACTTCGTAAGTTTGTTGGACTATATAACCAAACTGTAAAATGAGTCTCTATCCAATGACATGTAATAATAAGTCATGAGGACTCTGTGGCCAAAAAGATTTATCATGTCTCATCCAGTCTCAGAGCTGTTCCCATGTCAAAGGATCAGTTTATGCATCACTTGTTTTATAGTTTTTCTCTTGGTCCTTTTTTCTTTTTTAGGGTTTGTAGCCAAGATTTTCAGATGGTGTGCTCTAGTCAAAACTAATCCCAAATAATCTTGAAGAAGTCTATAACTTTTCATTTCCTGTGGAAACAAAAGCACAATCTCCCTCAATGCTGTAAGAATTCCTGGCACGTAGCAGCCACGTGGTAAATGTGCTAGTTCGATAACCCAACATGTCACCAGCAGAACACACAGTGTAGGGAGGGCATGCCCCCAGGCGTGGCTATGTAAGTCTGTGCCAACCCATTCTCTTACAAGGAGAAACCACTGGACGGTCCTTCTTTCCTTTCTTTTCTTCCTCTTCTCTTCTCTTCTACCCGCTCAGCAACTCTCCTGAATAAACTCCAGTGTGGCAGCTCTCATGTTCGAAACCAACAAATGCAGCACATTTCTTTTAATCTAGAGGCTGTCACATTGTCCATGGCTATTACCTCTCCTTCTGCATGTCCTGCTTCCTCTGCATCTGGCTGGCCACTCCTCCTTTCTCTTCCCAGAGCTCTGTCTTAAAGTCCCATCTATACCCTTCTGCCCAGCTATTTGCCATTTAGGTTTTTATTACACCAACCACAGTGACAAATCTTTGCAGAGTATAATCAGATATCTCACTATAAACCCCTCTATTACAGAAACTGGACCCTGTTTTACTATCTTGTCTAAAAATGCTGCTTTGGTCCAGTGTCATTTTCCCTTTGTCTTGTCCCAGGAAAGGCCTTCCATCTTGTGCCTGACCTAAGCTGCCCATTAGCTCAAGTTTGGTCATGCTGGTCTCTAATGGTCCTACACTTACCATCACTGCCCCAGCCACTCATCATCACATGGTATTTCCTGTCTTTTTCTACAGAAGTCAAATTCCATGTGTGTGAAAAACTTGCCTTACCTCCACCCACTGCATACCCAACACTTGGCAGAGGGCTTGAAGTTTCAGTAGATGTTTCTTAATGAGTAGGTCTGTGAATAAAAGAAGAAACCCTGGACTCATCAATGGAAACCTGAAGCCTTGTCCTTTAGCTCCATGTCCCTGAAAAATTGCTGCATATTGATTCAATTTATCCATATTTTCTCCAAGGTATGGTGGGTGTTAAGAAATTGTTTCTGTCCCCAGAGAAAGTGAGATATAGTAAGTTATGGGTATTGAACACCAGGAGTCAGCAACAGGGAGCCACTCCCTCAGCGTAGAGAAAGAGGTAGATAAAATTGGTATCTCAAAGAGGGTCAGCTATGGCAAGACTGGAACAGAAAAGGCCCCCAAGGGGAAAGAGACCCCCAAGATGTCAGAGGGAAAGCGGGGAGGGTGGGGAGGAAGTAGCCATGTTTAGGGTCATAGAGCAGGCTGGTAAGGAAGGAAGAAGAGGGGGATGTAGGGAGTGGGGAAGGATAAAGGGAGAAGGAAGGAAGGCAAAGAGGAAGGGAGGAAGCAAAGGAGGAAGGAGAAATGAGTGGAGGAAAGGAAGGAGTGAAAGAGGAAGTGATAGAGGATTAGTCTCGTGCTCAGGACCTTTTGTTTGGAAAGTGGGAGAAGCAGGGAGATAGCCCTATTCTGTTCAAAACCCCCTCTTGTTTTGGTCCTCTGACCCTCAGGACATAGTGTCTTGCTTTTGTCTGCAATGCCTGATGATGACAACTGAAGATTTGCAGGATTACTTCAGACTACCATAACTTTAGCATGTCCAATGGATGCAGGACTTTACAGGAGGCTTTAAAAACCCTATTGTTATGTGTGTATGCTGTGTACGTATGCTCATCCCATGTTCACATGTTTGAATGGGTACATATACATATGACTATGTGCACATGCTTGTGGAGGCCTGGAGTTCACACTAAGTGTCTTCCTTGATAACTAATTCTCCATTGTATTTCTCCAGTTAGAGTTTGTCAATTGAAACTCAGAGTTTTCATGTCAGCTAGTCTGGCAGGCCAGCTTTCCCCAGGAATCCCCCAACTCCGCCTCCCACGTGCTGAGATTATACATGGCTGCCATATGTGACCAGTTTTTTCATGAGTTCTATGAATTCCAACTATGGTCCTTAAATTTGTATGACAAATTATATATCCATTGAGCCATTTCTCCAGCCCATAGTAAGCTCTTTGAACAGTCACTGTGAACACTATTCATGAGAAAGGACAGTGAATCTCAAAGTGAGAGGAATCTCCTTAGACTGAAGAACTAGGATCAGAACCATTTGTCCATCTAGAGTAAGGCTGTCAACCTTCTAAATGCTGTGGCCCTGAAATGCAGTTCCTCATGTTATGGTGACCTCTCCAACCACAAAATTATTCTTATTGCTACTTCATAATTATAATTTTACTACTGTTACTAATCATAGTGTAAATATCTGATATATAAAATGTCTTCTATTTGTTGTGCTAGGGGCAAAGGATGTTCAACTCTAAAGGGGTTGCAACCCAGAGGTGATGTGAGATGTCTTCCTATACATTGTGAATACTATTGGTTAATAAAGAGAATGTTTTTGGCTTAAAGGCAAGTGGAAAATTTGAGCATAGATAAAGAAGTGTAGAGTCACACAGAGATGCTGCAAGCTGCCACCCCAGGAAGTAAGATGTAAAAGTACAGGTAAACCACAAGACACAGAGTAATAAAAATGTGTAGAGTTAAGTTGTAAGAGGTAGCTGGTAAGGAACCTGAGTCATAGGCTGAACAGTTTGTAATTAACAGAAGCTCCTTAATAGTTATTTTATAAGTGGTGGCTATGAAACTGAGTGGAAAAGATTTCTTCAGACTGCAGGCCCAGACAGGTCAGAAACCTCAGGCTACAAATGGCACCTAATATGGGGCAGTGAAAAGGCTTTTAAAAGATTCCAAATGAATAAATACAGAGCTCTTAGGCTCTTAGTCTCAGTCCCTGAGCTGAGCAGCAGGGCTGATTTCTGCAGCTTCTTTCATGGGCTTCAGTAGAGAAGCTTCTCCCAATCTCTGCTTTTGAGTTTAGGAGCATAATCCTGGGCTTAAAGGCACAGCTCCATGATATTTAACACTGCTTCCCAGGATTGAAAAGGTAAGCATGACTCTGGTACCTCTGCCATGTTGAAAAGCTGAGCAGGGTGGAGCCAGAACTTCAGTTCTAGCCACACAGTTTAGCAACTTAAAAACTCTCCTGGTTAGAAAATGATTAAAGATACACAATAAGACAGATTCAGATGAAGAAAGCCTCTAAATGGGTTACAATGTGTATAAAATAAAATATGTAGGCTTGGGAGGGGAAAGAAAAAAGACAGAGAAAGTCCTTAAAAAGAGAAATAGAGTGATAAAAATATAATAAGCCACATAAAGATATAAATCACATGAAGAGTCTGTATCATGTCTATTACTGTGTGGGTTTTTTTTTTTTTTTTAAATTTAACCGTCAATGAGATAACTGCAGAAAGACATTTGATTGTAAAGGCTACTAAGTTAAACCAACATATATATTTTAAAGGTATCTTGACTTTAAAATATGGGTCTAAGGATATGTTGCTGGGAAAAGAGATTCTTCTTTTGTTTTCACAGAAGATGAGGATCTGTAGATTGCTTCCAGGCTGATATGGTTTGATCAAGAAGGACCTCCTGAAAAATCTCCAAAGTAAAGAGAGTGCCACATCAGCTTCAAGGCTGCTGACCAAAATAATCTAGCCTCAAGACCCCACATAAGATTTGTAATGCCCCTCAATCAGCAGGAAATAGTTTATAAGAAGCTGTACCAAAATTCCCATAATATTGTCTATAAGTGTTTGTTTTTATTATAAATAATTAATGGTTATAGTTAATGTTTTTAGAAAAATAAGGGTATACAATATAGAAAGGATAAAAAAGAGTTTATTAAATCTACTTTGATCCACAAAACATCTGTTAATCTTAAAATACTTTACATT
Source organism: Sigmodon hispidus (assembly GCA_004025045.1). Classification (NCBI taxonomy): domain Eukaryota; kingdom Metazoa; phylum Chordata; class Mammalia; order Rodentia; family Cricetidae; genus Sigmodon; species Sigmodon hispidus. The sequence goes on along the minus strand of PVIH01003051.1, from coordinate 8,034 downwards.
GTAAATTTTAGTTTATTTATACAAATTTAAGGTTAATTTTGTTTTACTGGATATTTCTACTCTTGTTTAAAGTATTATATTTATGCAACTCATTTAAGATTGATATGTATAATTAAGAAATATAGAGTAATAGTCATTTATAATAATCAAACTTGCAGTTATATTAGTTAGGATTTTTTAGGTATACAAAGATATATTTTATTTAGATAAGCAATCTTTAAACACTTTAAAGACCTACAGAATATGCCATTTAAAATGTTTTAAACTTAGACTTTTCCGGACAGTGAGACATGTCTGATCCTGGCAGCACTAATCTACTTCAAGAGAATGCTGGGCATGGAAGAAACTCCATGTGGAAGGTTTGTGTGTGTAAGTGTGTGTGAGTGAGTGTGTGTGTGTGTGTGTGTGTGTGTGTGTGAAAAGTTAGTCACTGGGAAAGAAACCATTCTTGCCTTGACTGCTTGATAGTATGCTGTATAAACTGGACATGCAGGACCCATAGAAAAGTGACCTCTTTGCCAGAACAAGCTAAGATGATCCTTAGGGTCCTGCTTTGCAGAGAAAACTGTTAGTTTGCAGGACACAGGGAAAAGTGACTGATGAACTATGCCAAAATGGGTGGAGCAGTCCTTCAAATTTCTTGCTTCACTGAAAGGTATGCCAGAGACTCTAGGCCTGTAGGCTGACGATGGATGACCCAATGTTGCAAAAGAACTTTGAGTATCTATTTATGTAGCCAGATGTCTGTAATTTCTAGAATTTGGAGGTTGCTTATAATGTTTACTCAGATAATGTTTTATTCTTCTGGAGTCTTTGATAGAATTAAAGATTAGATCATTATAACTATAGCTTTCCTTACTTATAATGAAAAGTAGATTAGATATAAAACTTTGGTCTCACAGGGATAAGATAGATGATGAAATATTTTCCTTTATTTTTCTAAATACAAATAGATTAGATATTGGAACTATAATTCTTGCTTGATAACTGTTTTTGCTGTACATAATTTTGCTGTGTTGAAATTGAAACCTTTTTTGATTAGATGGAAAGGGAAAGTGATATGGGATGTGTTTCTGTATGCTTTGAATTACCATTTGTTAATAAAGATGCTGTTTTGGCCTATAGCAAGGCAGCTTGCAGGCAGGTGGGGAAATCTAAGCAGAGATGAGGGGAAGGAGGGAGAGTGAGGGAGATGCTTCAGGCTACCCCCAGGAAGTCAAGATGTAATGGGACTCAGGTAAGCCACAAGCCATATGCCATAGGTTAATAGAAATATGTTGAATTAAGATGCAAGAGCTAGCTAGCAAGAAGCCTGAGTCATAGACAAGTTTGTAATTAATATAAGCCTCTGAGCAATTGTTTTATAAGCAGCCACAGAATAGCAGGTAGGAAAGCTTTGTCTGGATCATGAGCCCAGATGAATCAGAAACTTCGGGATACACACAGGTTGAGAACCATTGCTCTACAGGCATTCTCTGTGCTGACTCACATCTTTGTCTTTATAATGCACTTCTTTGGAAAGACTCAACCTCTGGAGGTCCCCAAAGGTCCCACTGGCACCTTCTGCCATGTTGCCTCTGCTCCAAGAATCTTCTAAAGGTCATTGGTACCATTGATGGCAATAGAACTGGTTGACAGCTTCTGCCCTGACTTCAAGTATTCCTTGAGTCTACTGAGTTGAACAGCATGTTGAACTATATGTTTCTCAGCAGAACCTGACTAGCAATAAATCTGTCCTGGCTAGTGCCTGGCTTTGGAAGACAGTGTCTCTGTTATTGAAAATACACAGTAGACAGTCTTGTTTATATTGAGAAGGGCTTGAGCCCCTGAGCTTTCAGTGACAGGAGTTTTATGTGTGTCACATTGTGAAAGGATGTGAGAAGGTAACCACACAGAGGCAGTTCCACTGAGCTGTGCTACATTCTTTCATCCTCAGTGCCATGAGGAGATAACCCTTCCTGTTTACAGAGTCCCTGAGAGTCAAAGAAATACCTGCAAAGCTGGGGATATGCAAGCTGCTGGGCAGAAAGAGTAGCCATGGTGGGGGATGACAATGTTGGCCATGTGGTGAGCTGGGCAGCCTGAGTGTTCAATGACCTTTCTCTCAGTGTCCTTCCTCACTATGAAAACTGAGCAAGCAAAAATGTGGTGAGATACATTTAATAAAATTAATCTGGAATATCAGGGAGTCAATCACAGAAGCAAGCCAGGTCAGGGAGAGCTGACCCACATCCTTGATCCTAGCATTAGGAATGTGGAAAGAGGAAGTTAAGAGACATGAGTGGAGCAAGTAAAGAAGCCTTTCAGCTTTCCCAGAAACATTCCCTTCCCTTTGGATTGAGGACTCAGTGGCATTTGATTGAAGGATTCCTGGAGATAAGCTTGAGAAGTTGACTGGGTGACTGTGGTTTGTTTATGATATTCCAGCTTTTCTCCAACAGTTGGCTCCAGGTTTTCATTATATGCTAACGAGAATTCCTATAATGTTTGGCTCCCAACATGGGACTCGAGAATATTCAGCAGTGGTCTGAGTCCTGAGTAGTGAGAATTTTCACTTGACCCTTTAACAATAATGACAATGTCTGTGGTTGTTGTTAGGATCTATGATACCAGATGTTGCCTATTATAACAGACATAACTAGCTTTAGAAAGGAAAAAAATTCAAATTTTATTTGGGGGGATAGGAAATTTATGCAGCCTTGGCTGTCCTCAGAATTGTTATGAGACCACTAAGCTGGCATCAGACTCACAGAGATCTTCTTACCTCTGCCTCCTGAGGCAGGATATTAACTATCTGTCCTAGACAAGGAAATGGGGCTCAGGTATGCTCAGGCAAGTCTGAGCTTTGAACCCAGGCCCATCTGATCCCAACTATCTCGCTCATAACACATATTCAGAAGAGCAAAGGTTCTGTAGAAGATGTCACCAGGATGAGAACCTGCTGTTAGCAGAGTTCAGAGAACCAGAAAAGCATGATGAAGCAGAATGCAAATTAATCAACTTCATCTGGAATCACCCATGCAGTGTCAAGTTGGGAAGGTCTGCATGAGGAGAAGCAGTTGCCTTGGGAAGAGTTGGCCATTCTGATGGTGGTCCAGCAACTGAGGAAACATGGCAAAGAGCCTGGGCTTGAGGACTGCACATCCCTTCATGTAAACCCTTGTTCTGCAGCCCAGTGGCTCTAGGCAATTTACCTGATGTCACATCCTCATGTTCTTGTCCTGTCAGTTCTTACTGTTGTGAGGAGTGAGGTAGGCTAATTCATTTTCAAAGAATACTATGGTCTGGAGATCAGGTTTAACCTGAAAATTACCGATTATTCATGTGAACCAACCCCTCTTAATGCACATAATTTTGGACTAGTGCCCTGAGGTACTTCCTTTTCAGTTTTTCTGGAATGGCCAGACCCCTAGTTAGGTTCAATACCCTGGATCAGTCTTATGGTACTAGGGCAACAATGGTTAGCAAAACAATGGTTAATAAAAACAAATTTGTGTTTACTGGAATCAGCTATTTTTTCTTACCTAGAGTGAGGATGGGATGAAAGAGGAGAGGGACTTGGGGAGGGCCAATAACATCTCTGGGTGGATGCTGGCATCCGCAGAAATGACCTTGAGAGGGAGGGCTGGAAACATGCAACATGAAGATGCAATCATGGGAGTGCTGAGTGGGGTTGGGGGATGGTCTCACACAGACAAGAAGGCTGACTTCTAGTGCCAGCAGTGGGAAAGCAGAGAAGGTGAAGAATGTTCTTGAGAATGTTGAGGACATGAGAGCCAGAATAAAGTTGTTCTATATTTGAGGCTCTTTGTGCCACTATATCAAAATATTGCAAACAACATATTGTACAAAGAATATAAATATATTCTCACATTGTTCTGCAGTCTAAGGATCAAGGCGCCAGGATGTTTGGGTTCTGGTGAGGGATGCTCCCTGCCTCTAAGGGTGGAAGAAATGGTGTTGACGAACTGTGGTGGGCAGGAATGGTGGAGTCTGCCCTCGAGTCTTTTGATAAGGGCACTGACTCTCACTCCTGAGAACGGAAGCCCCATGGCTCTGCTGTCTTCCAAAAACCACACCTCTCAGTGCTGATGTATTGGGGTTACACTTCCACTTGAATTTGGAAGGAGCACCCTCACTTAAGCTACTAAAGGCATGATGAAGGAATGGCTTGGACCTCTCCCTGCAGTTTTCTCTGAAAATGTGTGCACTCTTGGAGACTGCTAGAAGCTTTGCAAGAATGTAAAGCAGAAAACAGAGTAAGGTGTTTTGTGTGTGTGTGGTTCACTAGTGTGTGTGTGTGTGTCTGTGCACATAGGCATGTTCATTTGAATATACCTGAGTGCATGTGTATTTGGGTTCATGTGCACATATGTGTGCTTTCATGTAAAAGCAAGAGGTCGCCTTAAATGTTTGGTCCTGAGAAGCCATTCACGTAGTTTTTTGGGACAGGTCTCTCACTAGTCTAGTTGCCTAGGGTAGCTGGCCAGTGTGCCCAGTGATCTTCCTGACTTTGCTAACCCAATGCTTGGTTTATAAGTGTATCACCATGCCTGTTTTTGCTGTTGTTTTGTTTTGTTTTGTTTTTTTATGTGGATTCTGGGATCAAACTCAGTCATTAGGCTGTCATGGCCAGCACTTTATCGACTAGCTATATCCCTAGTGGGGCTGTCTGCCCTTGGGGTTCTCTTTCCATATAGTCTGTCTCAAATGAACTTGATTTTTCTGGAGCTGAGAAAGAAACCCTGCACTTAGCATTTGCTAGGTAAATACATACTCACTGAGCTACATCCTCTTTTATCCAAGTGAGATTTTAAGCAGTAATCCTATGGGTTATCTCCTCCATCCCTAAAAATGCAAAAAGAAAATAACTGAATAATTTTGTTAGCAAACCAAGAAGCTTGGGGGTGCCATCTATGGTAATCAGCATTTAACCTCCAAACATCTTGTTCTGTTTTTCTGTGACAGAATTTGTAGCCCAGGCTAGCCTCCAACTGATGATAATTTTTCTGAACACTGGGATTACAGGCATGCATGACTACTCCCAGATCTCCAGTACTTTTAAGGGCAGGTGCCTGGTATCTATCCCTACTCAATACTGAGCACACAGTACTCAGGGTAGGCTGCTTATGACCTATATTCTGAATGTATACAGTTATTGTCATTGTATAAACATTTCATGAATATGTACACCAGAACCATATGTAAGTGGTAAGTATATGCACACCTGATATCCTCTTAAATTATGTTTACTTTTTATAGCTAAATGTCATTATTATTTAAGTTTGTTCTTAGTTGCTATGATCTTCCAGATCTTTCATCACACTTTTACTTTTAATACTATAAAACATGCTACAGTGGACAGCCCTGGCATACATACAGACAATGTCTCATCAGTGTCCTGGAGCATCTGTTTAAATCAAGAAAATGTATGAATTTAAATTTCTTTTGTGATTATTGCCAAATGGCTTTTCAAAAAGATACTAATGACCTAGGCATGCTTGTTGTATTCATTCTTACCAATGCAGGTGGAACCCATTTTCAGTGTTTAACAGATTGTTGAGTAAGATTGATATAGCAATAGTCTTATAATTTTTCTGGTAGAGTTGAGGACTTTTCATAAAGATGCTCCACATCACCTGTTCCATTTCTTGTCAGTGTTAAAGTATTTCTGATGACATTCCATTTTTTTCTTCTTAAATTATTTTTGAAAAGTCACATTCTATTTATTTATTTATTTATTTATTTATTTATTTGCCTTGGTGTTTGTCTGGAACTGGAACTACAGACAGTTGTTAGCTGCCATGTGTGTGCTGGGAATCGAACCCGGGTCCTCTGGAAGAGCAGACGGTGCTCTTAACCGCTGAGCCATCTCTCCAGCCCCCGAAAAAAAAGTCACATTCTTAATATCTTCAAATTACTCCTTTCCCATTTTTCTCATACTTAACCTTCAAATGTCTCCAATGGATCTGTAAACGATCTACTGCTCTTACAATAGAGGGGTAACTGTCACTCCGGTATTTCCACTTATTGCCTTCTGGCTGATTTCAGTCTTTTCTGGATTCCCTATTTTCTTTTTTCTTATTACTCATCCCCCGTTTTACAGTATGACTTCAAGTACCTTCCAAAGAAGGGATGCAAGAAAAGTGAGAATTCTATGTGTTTTCATGTCTGAGAAAGTCTTAACTCTGCATCTTTCTATGTTAGCTTTTTTGGGTATAAAATCATATGACAATAATAAAAGGCATTTTTCTACTTCTTGGTATCAAACAACCTGATACAAATATGGTGCCAATCTGATTCTGGTCCCTACATAAACAATCTTTTATTTTGTCAAGATTGCCCTGAGGATCTTTTCTTTATTCTTGATGTTCTAAATTGTTATACTCATTTGACATCATGTGATTTTTTTCATTCATTCTATCAGTATAGTTTGAATACTGTATACTTGAATATGGGGAATTTTGACTGTTTTCCTTTAGTTTTCACAGCCTAATGTTTCAAAAAGACATTTTCTAATTATCTCCATAACTTGTTGATGTTTTAATTTCAACAATCATATATTTTGTATTTTAACTTATTGTTATTTCTATTTGTAACACATATACACATACGTGTGCACGTGCGTGCGCGCACACACACGCACGCACGCATGCACGCACCCACGCACGCAGGAAGGACAGAGGACAATGTTTAAAAATCATTTCTCCCTTTTCACCAGGCCCCATATTTTTATTTTCTAGTCTGGTTCTCATCTCCCACTTCACTTCTCTCTTTCTACAATGGCTTCTTAAAATACTAGTGAATGAAACTTTTCTTCTGTTTTCCAAACTAATACTATTTAGGATGGCATTCCTGTTTTTATTTTAGTCTTTTCCTTCTCATTTCTCCATTAATTTTCTGTTTTAAAAAATATTTTATTTAATGTGAATTAGTGTTTTGCCTGAATGTGTAACTGTGTAAGGGTGTCAGATCTTGAAATTACAGACAGTCGTTAGCTGCCATGTGGATGCTGGGAATCAAACTCAGGTCCTCCAGAAGAACAGTCAGTGCTCTTAACCACTGAGCCATCTCTCCAGCACATTTCCATTATTTTTCATTCATATTTAGCAATGTATTACAAAGAAAAACATTAATGTTCTCCTTCGAGAGATGTTACTGTTTGGAATTCATCCCTTTTATCTTGCCCATTTATCTCCCCCCTTCTGATGCTGATCCAGCCTCAGTTTCCTGAAGGGTTCTCATGAGCCAATGAGGAAATGCCAAGTGTCTTAAGGTGTCTGTTAGGACCTCATGAAATTGCCATGTATTTATCTTTAGTATATATCATCTACTTGTCAAGTTTTCTAGTTTCTCCCTCCCTCCCTCCCTCCCTCCCTCCCTCCCTCCCTACCTTCCTAGGCAGATTTTTACTAAACAGTTTAAGATGAGCTTAAATTTGTGAACCTCCTGCTTCTGCCTTTCAGGTCTGGGAGCTTTGATGTTTATCACCATAACCAGTTTCTTCAAGATTGTAGAAGTATGTGATATTAATTCTTTATTTGTATTGGCATGTTTTGACTGCAGCATGTATTCTCTGCTGGCAAATTTGTCTTACATCCTTGACAATCGGGACCTTCTATTGTTGCTGGGCTCAGCACACTGGAAAGTCAGTTTGAGCACTGTGACTGGCAGTCCTGTTTACAGAATACTTTATACAATGTTTTTATTATGTGATAGATGAAATGGTACAGGGAGGTATTAAATATAAATAATGATTGTAAATTAGCCTATTTCTGGGAATCTATTCAGTTTATATACTTTGAAGCATTGCTATCAAACAAACATACATTTGCAATTCTTTTTTTTTCTTCTTTATTTTGTATTTATCAAAAAAAACAGTAAAAAGAATTTAAAATGCAGAAGAGTTAACAATAACTATACAGAGGATAAGAATCATAAGCATGGCTTATCAAGGGTAGAAATACAAATAAGATTGCTACACATATATTTTCTTTGTGTTCAGCTTTCCCTATATATCCTTATTCAAGGTCT